>PVLA01006914.1:52500-114491 GCA_004027455.1 Hydrochoerus hydrochaeris | reverse complement strand
CTGTGTGTGTGTGTGTGTCTCTGTGTGTCTGTGTGTGTGTGTCTCTGTGTGTGTCTGTGTGTGTCTCTGTCTCTGTGTGTGTGTCTCTGTGTGTCTGTGTGTGTTTCTGTGTGTGTGTGTTTCTGTGTGTGTCTGTGTGTGTGTCTCTGTGTGTGTGTGTGTGTCTCTGGGTGAGTCTGGGTGTGTGTGTGGGTAGTGTAGTGTAGTTAGGGGATTGAGCCCGAAGTCCTTACACTGAGCTACATCTCTCGTCCTTTTTATATTTTTTTAGACAGGCTTTCCCTGAGTTGCTGAGTTCCCAGCTTGGGCTCAAACTTTCCATCATCCTGCCTTGGCCTCCAAGAGTTCTAGGATTACAGGTGTGTACCACCAACACCAATTTCTAGCAGATATTTTGATTGAGTAAATTTTGATCTTTTCCTGTCTTCCATTGTATCTGTACAATATGTAGAAACTCAAGACAGTGTGTAACTTGCATTCATTCTGTTTGAGTTTCCCTCACCCCTTATTATCCAGTTTGCTTAAGTTTTAGTATCCTCTTAAAATCACTTTCTCCAGGTTCCAGATGTGTTACGGGAATAAATCAGGCCAAGATCCATTTTAGGGGATTGATGTTAGTTTTATTTATTTATTTTTATTTTATTTATTTTATTTTAAAGAGGGAAAAACAAAAAATGCAAGAAAAACAAGAAACAAAAGAGACAACAATAACAAAAAAATCCTAAACAATAACAATATAGGTTTTCAAAACAAAGTGGTAGGAATAACAAAAGTTGTTATTTTGCATAGTTATCTTCAAAAGAGTTACTCAGATTACCAGATATAGACATGTAAAATAAATCTAATCCTATAAGTGTTAACTGTTTTGTTCCAAGAAAGAACAGAATTAGTAGTACAATCATCTTAGCTATCTTAAGTGTATATATATACAAATTTGTATCTTTTTCCTTTTCCCTTCCTTCTTTTCTCCTTTTCCCTATGATTGATGTTAGTTTTAAAGCACATTCTTGTCTATCTGTTCCCTTTCCATTGCTACAGAACTGACCAAAAGACAAAAGCATTTGAAGCAAGGAATTCGACAACTATTAACTAGAAAACTATTCCTTGAATAATTCACAATCAATTGAAGCTTTCTTCATATATAAAATTATTCTGTCATTCCATTCCTTTTTGCATTCTTCCTTTGTATGCAAACATAGGAAAACATAGATCAGTGACACAGGAACAAAAGCCATGATGATGCCAAATAGGAGAGAAAGACTTGGAGGGTGCTTGGGACCTCTTCATTTCAGGCCACTTGATAGCAGCTACAGTTCATTACACAAGAAAATGGCTTGATCTTGGGGAAGAGGGTGCTGGAGGTGAGGGAAAATGAGCTAGTCACCGCACGGTTCCCCTTGCAGTTCAGTCATTCAGACCTGACTAGGGAATGATCACTGCCACGTTCCAGGTAGAAAACAAGAGCTGTTTTCCACAGTAAGATGGTGAGTTATATACATCCTGTGTGTAGAATCTAGGTAAAATTTAAAAGGGGGGAAAAGGAAGATCCTTTTTTCCTCTTTTTACTCCTTGCCATCTGTCCTTTATTCTTCATAACAACAAATCCCATGTTTAAATTCTGTTGTACTTGATAAAAATAAAATCATGTTGAGGGCTCTGCCAGGACCATATTCTAAAGCATAAGGTGTGTTTAAATATTCAGAAAAAAATAAATACAAGTATTCCATTGAATGCTTTATTATATGTTCATTTTCTATAAATGTTACACAATGTTTTGAATGACTTAATGATTCTATAATCATCTTTCTCTAGTTGGACAATTTCGTGAATGCAAAACATTTCCCCCAGTTCTGGTAATTTACTTGCTGATAAAATCATTTTCCTTCTCCTTCCACCTCTCCCCAGCATCCATTTATTTATTGGTTGCCTGGTCTCTCACCATATATCCTGTTTTTAACATTTACTTCATAATCAACTGTTCCATGACTTATCTCTTGTGCTATATTATAAACACTTTCATGATCAAGACTGTGGATAGTAACTTCTGTTGTCATGATAAGCATGCCTGAATATATTTTATGTAGATAGCTATACAATTGCTATACTATCTCTGGCAGGGAGAGGAAGGGAGTTCTGATTGGAAGCAGATGTAGAAGGAGATCAGATTTGTCTCAGAGCGCTTAGTGACATAAGCCCAACTCAGCAGGTAGCATAAAGACTGTAGAAGTGGTACCTTCTTAAATAAGCTACCCATAATAGGTGAACACCCATTGCATTTTAGTAGTGTTGGATACAGCATTAGTAGACTGTGTATATGAGTTCTGTGAACCCAGGAAGAAAGTATTATTTCTAATACAAACATCTTAAACATGATGAGGCAGAAAATAAAAAGAAGGGAATTTAGAAGTTGATAGTTATTCACTATCCGAAACAACTTAAATTCTGAATTAGAATTTAGTAGCCCAGATTGTCCATGAATGTGAGGCTATGTGACAGTGCATCTTTAGAATTATACAGAAAAAATCAAGAATATGTGCTCAAAAATAAAAGGCTCTAATGGGGAAACTAAGAGCAGGAAGACAACTAACATTACATTGCTCGTAGCATAACCCATAAACATAAGATTATTTTGAAACAAAGTTTTTGTATTAATATACTGTATGATGCTAAGAAAGCATAAACTATTGCAATTCCTTTTGGGCCAAAATAAATTGACAACCATATGCATAGTTAATTTGTAGAATTCTCAAGGTATTGCACCTTCAGTATACTTTTCTTAAATTAGTTGAAGTGTTAAGAAATGGAAGAAACAGGGATGAAGTAAGTAAACATTATTAAAGATATCACAGGATACAGTTGTCATGGCAAGGAACTTTAAACAACAGAACAAACAGCGTTTCTCAAAAAAAGATGTATCACAGGTATTACAGCTTATATCTAGATATCCCTCCAAAGCTTCATGCAGTTATAGGTGGGGAGTTTTCAGAAGTGACTGAATCTAAGGGTGTGTGACTACTAAATTAGTGCAGTTGGTTTCTTACTTGCTTTTGCTGTCTTCTGCCTGCCATAAAAACTTTCCTCTGCAATGCCCCTCTACCATCCACCCTGCCCTTGAAGCCAACCAGTTATGGAGTGAAACCTCTACAAACTGTGAACCAAAATAAACTTTTCCTTCTTTAACTTTGGGTGTTGGGTATTTTGTCCCCAGCAATGAGAAAAATAACTAAAACAACAGGACAGTATCTAGTCAAAAATGATTGCAGTATTGGAAGAAGTCTCAAAAGCCTACCAAAAAGATAATATAGAGTTTTTTAAAAATTCGCTAGTACAACTTTTAAAAGAACAGTTTTTGTATGTCTTAAAGTTATTGTATCTCAGTCATTGTATCAAGAATAAAGTGTTACACAGAAACACATCCACATATACACGTAAGATGTAGTGCTTGAGAATTTTAAAATGAAATATTAGCTGGATATATGAGAAAGATAATTATTTTAATGAAAAAGTAACAGCTTAGTCTCACTATCCAAGGTTAGAAAGTACTAGAAGTATATAGAGGTACAAATAATATCCAATTTTCCAGACAGAACAGAGATCTTTTGCACTACTAAAAGAGCACTAATATTGTACGTCATACTCCTGGGAAAACTGGAAAAAGGAAGAAGAATGAAATTAGATCTCATCTCACATCATATATAAAAAACAACTAAAAATAATTAGATTTAAAACTTGAAAATAAAAAAATTAATAAAAGAACATATAGGAAATAACCTTTATGATATTGTTCTGGCCAGTGATACTTTTGAAGATGAGTCCAAAATCACAAGCAACAAAAGCATTTGGTGTTTATTTTGGTTTTCAGTTTGATGTAATACTGTATCATTTGCCTGTGTTTTATTTTACTTGACCTTTTGAGATCAACTCCAAATAATCAACAAAGTTAAGAAACAACTAATACAATAAGAAAAATATTTCTCAACTTTTATCTGACAAAGGATTACTATCCAGAAGTAACAGGAACTTGGAGATCTTAACAAAACACCTGAATGACCTGCTTTAAATATGGACAATCTGAAGAGACAGTTCTCAAAAGAAGAGGCTGCGAGGTATGTGGAAAATGCTCAGCATCACTAATCATCAGAGAAATGCTAATTAGAGCCACGGTTGGATGTTGCCTCATACCTGTTTGAGTGGCTGCTTTCAAAAGGATGAAAGATGAGTGCCTGGAAGGATGCAGAGAAAAGTTGGTGAGTAAATTAGAACAGTCATTTTGGAAAAATTTCCTCAGAAAGTTAAAAATAGACCCCACCATACGATCCATCAATCCCACTAGATAGATAGATAGATAGATAGATAGATAGATCCCAAGGAAATTTATGTTGAAGAGACTGTACTTCTGTGTTCATAACTCCATTATTCACAATAGCCAAGTCATAGAATCAGTCTTAAGTGTCCATCAAAGATAAAAATAATGTGGTACATATACACAATGGGATATTAGCCTTGAAAAGAATAAATAGTGTCATTTGGAACAGCTGGATGAACCTGGGTCACATTGTATCAAGCAAAATGATCCAGGAAGAGAAAGAGAAATACCACATTTTCATTTATATGCTGACGTTTTTAAAAAGCTAAACTCAGAACCAGGGACAGGATAGTGGCTAACAGAGTCTAGAAGTTCAGAGGGGTTAGAGAGACATTAGTTAAACAATACAAACTCTTAGACAAGAGGAATGAATTCAAGAAATCTATTGTGCATGATGGTGTCCATAATTTATAACATTATATTGAATACTTGAGAATTGCTATGAAAGTAGATTTTAAAAGTTCTCACTACAACATATAAGCATATGAGATACTGCATATGTTAATTAACTTGATTTAGCCAATCCACAATGTACACATGTATTAAAGTATCAGTTGTGTACCATAAGTATACAGGTTTTTTTTTACCAATTTAAACAAATAGTCACCCTAGCCATTAACAAAGATCTTAGAGCAAAAGAAATTATAGTGACATAGATTACTTATAGGAATCTGGGTGAGGCTATTAGCTTCATGCACAAGAATTATTGTTCTTTCAGTAGAACATATCACTGGATTGATTTTAGGAAACTGTACAGAGCTGAATGAATAAGATAAAACTGAGGTCCAAATATTAAGCCAACCATGCCAAAACACACCATTTAACCTAAAAAAAAAAAACCTTTGAACCCAAAGAACAATGCCTAATCTTTTAAAGAAGATACCTAAGCATTCATTCATTCATTCATTCATTCATTCAATAACTTTATTGATTTGCATGCCTAGACTTTGTTCTAAATTCTTCAAAGAACCAAAGAGAAAATGATATCTGTCTATTATTTGCAATGTGACAAATAATAAGCAATAAATAGATAAATTATTTCATGTTAGAAGATTAAATGCTATAGAAAAACAAGAAAAACAGTAATTGGAGACACAGGCATTATAGTTTCCTCTTTTAAATGATGAAACATAAAAATGTCAGGGCTTTGTCGCATATTCTCAGAAACGTGCATGCTGGGATATTAAGGAGGATGTCAGTGGAGCCAGAGGCAGTGCAGTGACCATCCGGTAAACAGCTGTTGGACTTAACTACCCAATACTTCATATCTGGATCAAAGCATATAGCATAAAGTAAATTACAGAATTCTCATAAGAGAAATAACATAGTTTTTCATGAGTTCTGTAATAAACAAAATCTGCAGCATCTCTCATTAATCGAATCCCTGACACCTGTTCTTTTTATTTACTTTTATTTTTCATTTTGGTAAATACTATCTCACTACTATTTAAAAAACAAAATAATTGGACATATGTGCAGCTTCAGGTATAAAACATCTACATTTTTCTATCATTCTTAACATATAATTGTCTTTATTTGTATGCTTAAGAAAATAAGGATAATTTATTTAACTACCACAGATGAATATATATAGTTCATCTATTTAAGCAGAGACTGAAGAATATGAAGGGATTCATTATTTTAAGGACAGACTAAGGACCTTTGACTTTTGCTTAACTATTTTAATTTTATATAAGTTACTACTGTAATAATCCCACTAGGGGCCATTCTTAATGCCAATTATATTCAAGATCATATAGAGACAGGAACTTCTGCCTCCTTTTCTCAACCTTCGAAGATCATTACAATTGGGAAGCTAATGTATTATTATTATTATTATTGTAGTAGTAATATTGTAAACAGTTTTGTGCTCTTTGCCAGTTAAAATCTCGCTTGATTCCCATACTAACATCATGGTGTCAGGAAGAGTCATTGGAAATGGAGGGTCAGAGAGGTACTTACTGAAGGTCCCTAGACTAGTGGGTTTGAGTGGTATAATGTATTGGGCTGAGATGAACACGTCACTGATTTTAAACAAATGAATATCTATCAAGCACATCCAACCTTGGTCCCATCTTTTCTTTGCCCTCTTTAAAAAAGGTTATGATAGAAATATTACAAAAGGAAATTTTGTTACTTATATACATTAGCTATATTTTATATTGCCTCAAGACAGTTTCCCTACACTGATAAAAAGAAGGAAAGCAGGGAAGAAAAGACAGCCCACAGGCTGACATACCCGAGTTATTTCTGTTTAAGTGATTTGGTTCTGTTGTGAAAACTGACAGAGTATTTAAGAGGGCTGACTGAGCCTAAATGCTGTGTTGTCAGGTATGTGTTTGTCATTTAATGACTAAGCATCTCTTTCCTTGCTCTGTCCTAGCCAAGAACTCAGCTCACTTTGTCTCATCTTTCCTCTTGATCTCAGGGAGTTAAGAAACATAACTGTTACAGTCTTCAATAAGGGAAGCAATCAAGTATGCAAAGTAATTGTAATGAACTTTTTTTTAATGTTATGCTCACCAAAACTTTTAAAAAGTGAAACAGTATCTCTTGTAAATAATTCTTAATAATTCATGAATTTTTAAGATTGAAAAAAATCTCAAAGTGGATATTATAAAATTAATATTGAAGACCAGCTTTTACTACTTTGTATTTAATTTATGAATCAAGCCAAAATTTTAAAATTCAAATGCATAAGATGTTTTGGTTTGTAATACTCTATATTACAGAAGTAGAATTGCTACACACTAGGTCCTTTTAACCTTTTACTATAAATTAATGTGTCTAGAGCATTAACTACCATAGGCTTGCCTCTCTTCCCAGCTTGGTTAAGTAGAGTTACAAAAGAATAACCCAGTGCATTTTGTTTTATGAAAGAATGACAATTAAAACGTTGCAAATTTTTCTCTTACTGCTTAAAAATCTTCTCTTCCAATGTTTATGTACATCCAAAATGATTGTTAATCAAGTTTAATTGATTAAGTTTAATTGCATATTAAGTAATAAGATGAAATTAGAAGTGCCTCACCTCATTCTCAGGTGAGTAGCAGTACTTCATGTTATTTATGAAGTACTGTATCTCTAAAGATTGAAACAGGTCAAATCCAGGTTTTTACAGGTTTATGAGGATCCTCTTCTATTGCTCAAATGGTTTACTACTTTTGGATTTGAGAATTTTCTGCCTGTTTTGCTTCTTAACTGGAAGTAAGGAGAGGCTCCTGACCTTGAGTCCTCTTTTCTGTAAACCCTGTGTTCAGTTTTTCAAAATATTTATATTATCTGCTTCCTAATGCACCATGAATTTGACCAATTTTGTTCAGTTTCACTACCATTACCTGGGACTAAGTCACCATTATCGCTCACCTGTGCTATTACAATCTGTCTCAGTGAGTTTCCTTTTTTTGTTTGTTTGTTTGTTTTTGCCTTGCTATTCCTTGTCCTATTGTAACCACCAGAGTTATCCAGTTAAAATACAAGTTACATCATAGTCTTTGCTAAAATACTTCAGTAGCTTTACCTCTCAATATAAATTATAACTGTAGTTCTTACAGTAGCCAAGGTCTAGATGATCTCCCCATCTTTCCGATCTTACCTTTTACTCTTCTAGCCATACCAACCTGCAGAGGTTAGAACTCAAGGCTTCTACTCACCTAAAAACTTAATTCTTCAATCATATACTAATTGTAAATGGGTTTTTAAAAAACTAAACATAGTGCTTCATTTAGTTGGGTTATTTCCTAAAACATAAACAATTATGGGACTAAAACAACGATAGGACTAGAGTCCTTTGATGTCTGATGTAATTACCTATACATTATGTAATTATGAACAATTCAACTGAAAGCACCTATGTACTACCAACAAATATTTATTTAGTAACTATTGAGTGCTATTCAACCTAACCCTATAGGTGTCCAGACTCTTGTTAACTAGCTAAAATCTCTCTCTCTTTCTGTCTCCCTCCCTCAATCCCTTCCTTTCCCTCTCTTTCCCTCCTGCCCTTTCCCGTCTCCTTCCTTTTTCCTTTTCCTCTCCTCTCCTCCCTTCCCTTCCCCCCTAAGCCTCATGTACTTTTAGATGGGGAACTTTTTCAGAGGTAGCTGAATCCAGAGTTTGTGATTGATTCATGGCCCAGTTCTGGGATTAAGGCTTTGAGTGTTATACCCACCCTAGGGTGGGTAGCCTGCATACAATATAAGTGACAGAAAGAGGCTTCTCTCTCACTTCCTCCCCTCTTGCTGCTTTTGTTATCTTCCGCTGCCATAACAGGTTACCCCTCTGCCATGTAGCAACCTGCCTTGGTGCCAACTGTGGACTGAAAACTCCACAAACTGTGAGCTAAATAAACCTTTCTTTAATCTTGGATGTCAGGTGTTTTGTCCCAGCAACAAGAAAAATAACTAAAACAGAATTTGGCACCAGTAGTAGAGTTGCTTCTGTGACATTACTTGGCCATGAGGCTCAAGAGCCTTTACAACCAGCCTGTTGAAATAGGAAGAGTTAGGAAGATTCAGAGATACCAGCTGAAAAAGTAGAAGTGGAACATTTTAGGCTGTTTTGTATGGGAGACTCTGGCCAGAGCTCAGAATACCAAAGAGCTAATAGAAATCTCACTGGTAAAGACTAAGTTGGGGAGGTTTCTTCTGGCAAGGAGGACTGCTTTGGCTCTTAGACTCCAGATGATGTACGTTAAAGCTTGGCAGAAAGTTTGTCAGCATTTTGCTCAAGTCCAGAGACTTGGCCTGAGATTGAGATTAAGAGTGGCAGCCAATTAATCTGGCAGAAGAAATTTCAAGGTTAATTTTGAGGCAGTAGCATGGCTGCTTTAGGGGCTTTATAGGCAGATCTATGTTGAAAATCAAGAATAAAGAGCCCAGCAGAATAATTTAAAATGTGGTTAGTTTTGCTAGAAAGAAAGCACCAGTAGAGCTGTGGACTGCAAAGATAGAGTAGATCTTGATTGCTGAGAAGGAATGGGAGAATATACAAGAGGGACTGAGGGCATGGCAACAAGCAGCACCCTTTGAAACCTCAAAATTGCAAAAGTCTAAGACTTTGGGAAGAAAGCTTTGGAGCACCATGTTCCAGAATGGTGGCAGCAAAGAGAATTTTTTTCCTCAAATCTGGATTCAGAGTGGTCTACAATGAAGACACTCGACCCCTACAACCAAGAAAGAAGGAAGCCTGTCTGCTGCTCCAGCAGGCAGCAGACCTTGGCATCACCCACAGGGTGCTGGTGTTAGGCACACGCAGAGTGAAAGTTGTGGCATTAGGAAGGCTTCCACTGAGATTTCAAAAGGTCTTGGGGCCAGGCAGTGTGCCCTCAGAGGGAAGTGTGTAAAACTGTGATTGTGAAGCCAGAAGTGCAGTAGAAACCCCAGAAATTTGAAGAAGCCAGGAACTTGAATTGTCTGCAAGGAGGGAGCAGAGCAGACCTATGGGAGAAGCCTCGGGAGTAACAACCACCAGAAGTACCCTAGGGGTAGTGCTCCCCAAGTCCTTTGGAGTCCACAACTTGCCATGGATTGCCTTAGGTGCTGCACAGGGAACTCCAGGACTTAATATTTGCCCTGCTGGGTCTTGGACTTGCTTTAGTACAATTCCTTTGTGTTCTCCTCCTTATAAATTTTGGAATGGAAATGGCTCTCTTGTGCCACTGAATGTTGAAAGTGTTTAACTTTCTTTTCATTTGTGCAGGGGCTCACAGCTAAGAGTTGGCCTTAAATCTCAGAGATTTGATTTTGACTTTCAGCACTGCTGAAAATTTTAGGATTTTGGCAACTCTTAAAGATGTACTAAGCACCTTTTACATAAAAGAATGTACATGAGTCTTTGGGAGGCCAGGGGCAGAATGCCATGGTTTATGTCTAGATGTCCCCCAAAAGCCTCATGCACTTTTAGATAGGGCTTTTACAGAGATAGCTGAATCTAACGTGTGTTTAATTCAGGGTCCAGTGTTGGAATTAAGGGTGTGACTGCTATGCCTGACCTAGGGCAAATAGCTTGTATAGAACATAAGGGACAGAAAGAGGTCTTTCTCTCTGTCTCTCTCGCTTTCTCTCTGTCCTTGCTTTTTGCTTTTACTGTTTTCTACCACCATGAACTGTTTCCCCTCTGCCATGTGTCACCTTGCCTTGGAGCCTGCTAATTATGGACTGAAACCTCTACAAGCTGAGCTAAATAAACCTTTTCTTTAACTTTGTGTGATGGGTATTTTGTCCAAACAATGGTAAAAGTAGCTAAGACACCTTCCCTCTCCTCCCACACCTAGCAGCAGATTTTTTTAAGAACTATCTAAGTTGAAAATATATATGGAAATATAAAGATTCAAGAATGGCTAAGAATCTTGAAGAAAAGAAACATATAGGAATTAATTTACCAAAGATCTCATTTTATTATAAAAACAAAGCAATTCAGAATTTTTGGTCTTTTTGAGACAAGTTCTTGCTATACAGTTCAGGTGGCCTTGAACTCACTTTGTAGCCCAGGCTGGTCTCGAACTAGCAGTGAACTGCCTCAGCCTCCCGAATGCTGGGATTACAGGCATGCACTGTCATGCCTAGCTCCTAAGAATTTTAATTGATAAAAGGATTGACAGTCCAGTAGACCCAAAGAAATTAGTTCAAAAACTAATTTATATACACTTATGGACTTCTGATGGGTGACATCTTTCCAATAAATAATGCTAGGTCAGTTGGCTGCTTTTGGCAAAAAAGAAAACTTGATCCTTACTCTATACCATATATAAAATCCATTACAAGCGTATTGTAGTGATTTTATGTCAATGTAAGATATAAAACATTAAGTCTTCCTGAAAATAAAATGGGTCATCATCTTTAGGGTCTGAGGATAGGTTTTGTAAAAAACGGAAAAGCACTACCTAAAAAGAAAAAGATTGATAGATTAGATTACATTAAAATTAAGAACATTCAGCACTCAGCAACAGAGAATTGAGAGCCACAGAATAAAAGATATTTGCAACCTGTGTAACAAAGAGCTCATGACGAACATATGGAAGAACTTCTACAGATTAATAAGAAATAGATAATCAGGTAAAAAAAAAGTGGGTGTAAGACTTGAACAAGATTGCACAAAGCAAGACAAGCAGGCAGCCAATCAAGACGTAAAAAAGTAACATCATTATTCTTCAAGGGAAGGGAAATTGAAACTCCAAGGAGATTCTGTGGAGGGCAACCTATGGCACATGTGCCACAGCGGGCTATTTGTATGATTAAAAGTTCTACAGGGCTTGTAGTAACTGAATACAGTAGATAAAACAACAGAGTAGAAAAGCCTAGCAGAACTCTATGGGAAAGATATGGAACAAAGGGCACTTTTTTGTTGCTTGTGGCAATGTTATTGATATTGGTAGTTTAGAAAATTATTTTTTATTATGTACTAAAGGTGAACAAAGCTTAAAACCAAGAAATTCTATTTCCAGGTGGAAATAGTTACATATGGGTGCATGCACCAAAAGACATACAATGTTCAATAATAGACAATTAAGATAATAAAAATCAGAATACAGATGACTTTTCAGGAAAAAAGAGGATTTATATATGGAGAGAGACCACGAGGACAATTTGGGGTGCTGGTAATGTTCTATCTTGAGATGAGTGGTGGTTATGAAGGTGTTTTCTTTGTGATAACTCATTGAGCTATGCATTTATAATTTACACTTCCGTGTATGTTATACTCAGTTTTTAAGGTCTAAAAAATTTCTATTATATCAACTCTATAAATGCTACTTTTACCTATTTGGTTATATATTTTGTTTGTTATTACAGTATGCTATAATTCTTGAAAAAACAGTATGTGAGCTAATAAATATACTAAAATATCAGGAAATCATGCTCTTTGCCCTAGAAATTACTTTGGGTTTGCAAGTATGGAAACAAAGTTTTAAGAGATATTTTATCAACAGATACTTCCTGACAAAAATGTTTAATTCCAAATGATTTTATTATCTATAGTCTAAACAGAAGTCTATACCTGAATTTGTCAATGCCTATAAAATATATATAATTTTTAAATGTAATGTTATCACACCTTCTATATTATGATTTACTTTTACACCTAAAATATATGTTTGAAATCAATTTATTCTTTAACAATTTACTTTTATAAAGTAAATGCCAAAATATTGAAAATCAAAAGAATATGGAATGTCGATTTCCCCTTACACTGTCCTATCCCAACTCTAGGACCCATAATTAAGCAAGTCAACATATTTTTTGTATCCTTCCCTAATTTTTTATGTGTATGCCTTGTGGGGTTTTGTTTTGTACAGAATCTCTAATTATATTTTTCTGTTATCATTTGTCAATATAATTTCAGCATATTTATTTACATACTAGCATATAAATACATTTTATACTATTTTTTAAAATCTAGATAATATCTACATTATTATTTTTAATGGTTGCATAAATATCCAATATAAGGAAATTCCATTATTTAGCCTTTCTGTTGCTAATAAGTATTTAGGTTGGTTCCAATTTTTTATTACAAAAATGTATAGACATGCTATGTCAAGTGTATAAATATTTTATATTGAAAATAACTCAAACTGTACTTTTGTGAATAGTCATTGGGAATTGAATATATCATCATAGCAAGAAAAATAATTTCATTAGGAATTACAGTCAGGGACCAGAGTAGGAACTATTAAGTTTTTAAGAGAGATAGAATATATTAAATGTAAATGGTGTGGGATTTTAGTGGAATAAAAGGTATAGAGAAAATAACTTATTCCTTATCCAGGCTCACAGATTTTGCACTTATTTTCCTGTCTTGGTTACTTTAACTTTTTGTTGCTGGGACAAAATATTCAACACCCAAAATGAAGGAAGAAAAGATGTATTTATCTCACAGTTTGTGGAGGTTTCAGTCCATAATCAGCTGGCTCCAAGGCAGGTGGCATGGCACCGGGGCAACAGTTCAAAGCAGCAGCCAGAGCAAAAGTGGGGAGAACAAGCCTCTTCTCCTCCCTTATTTGCACATAGGCCACCCCCCCACCCCTTCAGGGTGGGGTATAGCACTCACAAAATCTCTGTGCCCTCCTCTTGGACAGGATGAGGATATTTACAAAGTAAAGATCCTGTCTCCCTGCTGAGTCCCTCCTTAAACTTCTAAGCTTCTCAAGTTGACACAACATATCAACCCTAACATTTCCCTTGAAGTAATTATTAGAAACTAATGCAAAAAGAATGAACAATTTAAAACTACAGACAGTATTCACAAAAAGAAATTGTAATACTCTATAATTTAGTCACTGATACATGATTCTAATAATCAAAGTCTTCACTTACATTGCTTAAAATTAGAAAATTTAATCTCAGACGTTTATACCACATTTAGGCTGAAAAGCCATCATCCTTGAGTCATGCTGCTCTAAGATTTTAGTTTTTCTTCTAATGGAGAATTGTTGATCATTTAAATCTGTACCTACTGCTGATAATGGTTTTCAGTTCAGCTCCAGGAAATGAAGGCTTCAGAACCTCTCGTAAATGAAGCAATGGACATTATATGTATTAATATGCTCTAGAGACAGTAGAATGTAGACAGGAATAAATAAATTTATTCTCTATGGTCATCGTTTACTATCCTAGCTCTCAGTTGTTTACCTACTCTATGTATCAGCATAAAATTTCTCCTTGACAAATACCAGATTGCCACTGGTAACAGCACTGGAGATACGGTAGATAGCTGAATGACTTTAGCCTTTGTGGAATTAACAGCTGCTGTTGAAGTGCTTACTGTGTGCTTGGTATACTTGTAAGTGCCTAGTTTCTGGTGTTCTAATTACTCATCCTCACAGCCCTCTGACGTAGATGAAAAATAAGTACCATTTCACAGGTTGGAGGATAGAAAATATAGAAGGATCAGTATACACGGCTAGTATTTGCACCTAGGTAAGTATCTACAGTTCGTTTCCTTGATTATATTTCAGTACAGTGAAGCTCTGTTGGCTGTTAGCAAATTTTAGAGTCAGGCACCTGTACTTGTAGGAGAAGCCGCTGCTGTTTTCACGAAGACTCCTAACATAATTTCTGTAGTTTGTCTCAGATAAGGCCTTCCAGGGACAGCCATCAGGAGTTGTTTTAAACCAATGAGGCCCAGCCCCTCGTCTAGGTAACCTAGACTAAACGTTGCTCAATATAATCTCATTATAATTTAAATTCTCCACTGGAAAGTAGTTTCCACCTGCCAGTTTGAAATTTGCAATAGACGAAGAAGCATGATTTCAAACAGCCTGCACACAAAAATGCATGCCTCCACATGCACTGACAAGTCTCCCCAGCATCAGTGTACACAGCTTTTCCCATGAGATCCCTTACTCTACTTGAGGAGAGATATTGCTGTGGGAGAGATCTCTAGTGCTCTCTTTATTTTCTGCAAATAAAGCAGTCTTTCTTTACTCTAGTGGTGCTGACTAGTTTATCTTTTATTTCTCTCTTTTTTTTTAGTCTTTTAAAAAGAAAAAAACCCCAGAATTTCAACATAAGATAATGGGAGAGTAACAATAATTAATGTATTACAGATTATCTTCAGAGTAATTACTCATGGTACAAGATATAAGCATGAGATATTATCCAAACAATATCAGTGCAAACCTTTTCAATGAACTAAGAGAAACTAGCAATATAACTGTCTTAACTATCTTTTTATATATATGGATTTTTTCCTTTTCCCTTCATTTTCCCTTTCTCCCATCACAATTTCTCTTTTCTTTTGAACAATTTCTTCCCAATTCACAATATCTATTGTACATGTTGGGTCCGATATACATCTCACACTATTGAGACTGTGATGTTTACACATGAGAGTCTGATTTATTGCACTTATGAGTATGGTCTCAAGTTTCATCCATTTACCTATAAAAGTCTCAAGTTTATCGTTTGCTTATTACAGCTGAGTAATACTCCATTAAATAAAAAAAATCACATCTTTTTTATCCATTCCTAACTTGATGGGCATTTGGGTTATTTCCAAGATTTAGCTGTTACAAATTGTGCTGCTATAAACATGGGTGTGCATGTATCACTGTGGAATGATGTTTTAAGTTCCTCTGGGAAAATATCCAGCAGGAGAATAGCTAGGTCAAATGGGACCTCTAATCCTAGTTTATTGAGGAATCTCCGTACTGATTTCTACAATGTATGCACCAGTCTACACTCCCACCAACAGTGGAAAAGAGTTCTTTCCTGCCACAGCCCCTCCAGCATTTATTATTGGTTGATTTCTTGAAGATAGCCATTCTTTCCAGAATGAGATTGAATCTCAGTTTTGTTTTAATTTGCATCTCTCAAATAACCAATGGTGTTGAACATTTTTTCATATATTTATTTACCATTTGTATTTCTTCATCTGAGAAGTATATATGCATCTCAAATATCCATTTTTGAATTGGATCTTTGAATTTGGTGAGCCTGATATTTTTCAGTTTATTATATGTTCTAGGTATAAGTCCTTTGCCTGAGGGATGCCTGGCTATAATTCTTCCCCATTCTGTGGGCTGTCTTTTCACTCTGTTGGTGATTTCTTTTGTTGTGCAAAAAAAAATTTAGTAAGGTGAGTTCCCAGTTGTTGATCCTTTGTAGTATTTCTCATGCATTCTGGGTTTTGTTCATGAAGTCTTTGCCTACATCTATGTCTTCAAGATTTCTACCTATTTTCTCTTCTAGTAGGTTTAGTGTTTTTGTTTTAATATTTAGATCCTGGATCCACTTTGACTTTCATTTAATGCATGGTGATAGACATGGGTCTAATTTTAGTCTTTGACATAATTTGATGTTTTTCAAGCATCAAATTATTTATTAAAGAAACTATCTTTCTTCAAATGAACATTTTTGGCCCCTGCATGTTCTATTCTGTTCCACTGATCATCGGGTCTATTTTTTGTTTTTTTGTTTGTTTGTTTGTTTTTTTGTTTTTTGCCAATACCATACTGCTCTTACCAGAATATCTTTGTAGTATAATTTCCAGTCAGGGGTTGTGATGCCTCCTGCCTTGCCTTTGTTGTCTAGAATTTCTTTTGCTATTCTAGGTCTCTTTTGGTTCCAACTGAATTTTGTGAGTGTTTTCTCTAGTTCTGCAAGGTATGCTAATAGTACTTTGGTCAGAATTGCATGAAATCTGTCGAACAATTTTAGGAATATGATCATTTTCACTATGTCAGATCTGCCTATCCAGGAGCACAGGATATCTTTCCACTTTCTGAAATCCTCTTTTATCTTCTTTGTTTAGAATACTATAATTTTCAATATATAGATCTTTTATTTCCTTTGTCAGATTGACTAGTAAGCAGTTCATTTGAGGGGATGTTATTGTAAAATGTGTGGTCTTTCTAATTTCTCTCTCTCTCTCTCAATTTGTTGCTTGTACAAAGAAATGCTGTTGATTTTTGAGTGCTAACTTTATATCTAGCTGCACTGCTGAATTTGGTTATTAAATTTGCTGAATTTGTGGTGGAGTTTTTGAGATCTTCTATGAAGGGCATCATGTCATCTACAAGTAATGAAAATTTAACTTTTTTCTTTTCTGTCCTTATTCCTTTTGTTTCTTTCTCTTGTCTAATTGTCCTGGCTAATATTTCCAGAACTATACTGAATAGGAGTGGTGATAGTGGATGCCCTTGTCTTGTTCCTGATTTTAGAGTGAAAGCTTTCAACTTTTGGCCATTTATTATGATGTTATCTGTTAGTTTGTCATAGCTGGCTTTTATCATTAAGTAAAGGCCATCTATTCCAATTTTCTGTAGTGTTTTTTTTTATCATGAATGGGTGTTGGACTATCTCAAATGCTTTTTCTGCATCTATTGAGGTCATGTGATTTTTGTCTTTGTTTCTTTTAATATACTGTATTACATTTATTGATTTGTATATGTTGAACCATCCCTGCATCCCTAGGATGAATCCTAATTCATCATGGTGTATAATCATCTTGATGATTTGTTGCATTCTATTTGGCAGTATTTTATTGAGAATTTTGTGTTTATGTTCAGTAGGAAAATTGGCCTGTGGTTATCTTTTTTGCTTCAGTTCTTCTCTGATTTTGGAATCAGGGTAATACTTGCTTCAGGGCATGATTTTGGAAATATTTTTTTTCTGTTCCTCCTTTTACTTTTTAAAATTTTTTTATTTAAAGAGAAACAAAAGCATGTAAAGGGTAGAGATAATACAGAGTTTCAAAAAAAAGATAATAAGAAATAACTAGCTGATAAATTACATATTGTCCTCTTAGAAATAGTTGTTCAAATTACAAAATTAAAGCATACAAAGTAGATATTCAGACAGTGAGAGTGTAAACAGCTATGCATGCTGTTTACATGTATTTCTCTACATGTATTTCTATCCTTTCTGTGTTAGAAGGAAAAACAAAACATAGCAAGATGAAACAAAACAAATTCCTATAAAAACATGAAACCAAAAAGTCGTATAAAACCACAGTACAAGGTGATCTACAATGATTACTGTGTTGTTTCTTATTATCTTCAACAGAATTGTCTATATCATCAGGCATAATTGAATATCGCAGTATAATTGAATATAGCAGTACATAATAATATTAGCAAAAATAAAACATTTTAGACAGTATAAAACTTCAAAGGCAGGTAATAATCAAACTATAGTGGATATTCTAGTGAATCTTGTCATCTTCAGTGCAGTTGCCTATACTCTCAGACTTGATACTATCAATCATAACAGCTTTGAATAAAATCTATCAATACAAAACAGCAATCTAACAGACCAGATTCGATTACAATCAGTCGTGGTAAAACAGTGTAGGTTATATAGAGCTTTAGATTAAGTTAATAGGAAATTAAGGATGATTACAGTACTATATCCTGCTATTTTCGGGGTAATTGTCTGTGCCCTCAAATCTAGTACAGGTAGAATGACTGGAACAGAATATAACACATTAAGCAGAGTAGTGTGAGTAATGTGGATTTTAAATCCTGGTGCACTATTAACAATATAGTGTATCAAGGCCATCTATGTTATAGATTCTAGCCTTCCTTTGCCTCATTTCTGCTATGCTATTTTTCTGCCTTTGTTTGTCTACTTTTCTCCTTCATTCCACTGCCTGCCCCATTCATTGAGGCCTTTCTGCCACTGTTCCTAAAATCCTGGTTTTTTTTTCTCTTTCTCTAGAATGTCCTTCAGTATTCTCTGTAGGGTTGGATTGGTGGTCACAAACTCCCCCAGTTCCTCTTTGTCATGGAAGCATCTTGTTTCTCCATTAATTTCTAGTGACAGCTTTGCAGGATACATCAATCTGGGCTGAAGGTTATTTTCTTTCAGGGCTTGGAAGACTGCGCTCCAAGCTCTTCTTGATCTGATGGTCTGTGTCAAGAAGTCAGCCGTGATCCTGATGGGCTTACCTTTTTAGGTAATCTGTTTCTTTTCTCTGATGGCTTTTAATATTCTGTTTTTATATTGAATTTCTGGTATCTTGATTATTATATGTCTGGGTCTAGATCTGTTTTGGTTGTAGGTGGCTGGAGTTCTGTATGCCAAATGTCATTTTCTTTTCCCATGCTTGGGAAGTTTTCTTTAATTATTTCCATGAATAGCCTTTGTAATTTGCCTGTATGTATTTCTGCTTCTTTGTTCACGTTTCATAAATTGTAGATTCTCTTGTCATCTTCTAGCCTTTGTATTGTTACTGCCTGTTTCCTTGTTATTTTTAAGAGATCTTTCCTTTCATGATCACACATTGCAAACTTGTCTTCAAGTTTTGATAGTCTATCTTTAGTTTCCTTTAAGGAGCTTTGCCAGCTTTCAATAGAGTTTTTAATTTCCTGGTAGTCTCTTTGAATCTGCTTCATGTATTCTATATTTTCTTTATATTCTTTATTGAATGTTTCTCTCCTTTTTTGTGGTCCTCTCTTCTTTCATCTGTATCTTCCTGAGAGATGCTTCCTGAGAGCATTTCTTTTATTATTCTACTCATATCTTGCTTTTCCTGATTTAATATTTCAGTTTTGAGCTCATCTACAAGGTCCTAAAGACATCTCTTAATGTCCATTGAAGCCATGTCTGATGTTGTGTGTTTGCTGCCCTCAGTTTCCCTTGTTTTTCCCTCTCCTGGCTCAGTGCTCTCAGGGTTCTGGGCTGGGGGCCTCCTCTTGCCTCTCTCTCCTGTCATAGTCCCAGCTTCCTCCACACAGGTGTACAGTGCAGGTTCCAGCCCCCTTCCCTGTTGGCCATGTTTCCTCTGAAGCACGATGGCGCAGGACCTCCGCCCTCTCCTGCCTGCTGGTGTCACTGAGGTGTAAGCAGTGGCTGCGTATGCATGCCCCTCCCCACTGGGGCAGCCAAACTTCAGGGGCCTTCACCCAGTTAGTGCTTGCTAGGTGCAGGGAATCGATTTGGGATGCCTCATTGGGTCCCAGTCCAAGCAAATCCCAGAATCTGCTCTGGGGAGGGAGCAACCAACTGAAGTCACTGTCACTCCCACTTCAGGCTCCTCCTGCCTGATTCCAGCATGTCACCCATTTGGTCTCACTTCCTTCCCAGCACTGACCGTGGATTAATGAAGATCCTGCTCGCTGATTCCGCTCTCTGTTGGGCTCACCAACCCCCAACTTCAGTGCTGCTGTGCTTCCTGTGAGTGGTGGTGGGAACGAGTTTGGACAGCTCTGCCAGCCTGTGAGGATTCAAGCTGGTGCAAATTCAGGCAGGCGCAAACTTGGCAGGTCCCCACGAAAACGCTGTGTCCTGTAATGTTTAGCTGTTCCAGTTGTAGTGCCGACGTATTTGACGAGCTTTTTTATGTTTTAATTTCTTCCTGTGTCAAGAGGATCCATCTCCCTTTGCCTGGGTCTCTCCAGGGTGTTTTATTCTGGCATACTCATATGTTTCTCCCGGGAGGCTTTGTATTTTGTTGCTCACTGATCGGCCATCTTGACTTCTCTTCCTGGAAATATTTTTTACTTTTCAGTTTCCTTAAAGAGTTTCAGTATTAGTGGCATTAGTTATTCTCTAAATTTCTTGCAGAATTCAGTAGTGAATCTGTCAGGATTTGGGCTTTTCTTCATTGGTAAGTTTTAATTACATTTTCAATTTCATTGACTGGTTTCAGTTATTTATAATTTTTATGTCTTCTTGATTTAATTTTGACAGTTTGGTTGTGTCTATGAATCTATCCATTTCTTCTGTGTTTTCCATCTTATTAGAGTACAGGTTCTCAAAGTTGGTACTGAAGATTTTTTTGCATTTCTGTAGGATCTGTTGTGATTCCTAATCACTTGAATTTGTGTTTTCTTTCTTCTTTGATGAGATTGGCTAATGGTTTATCAGTTTTATTTATTTTTTCAAATGACAAACTTTTTGATTCATTGATTCTTTTATTGGTTTCTTAGTCTCAACTGTATTAATTTCTGCTCCTATCTTCATAGTTTCCTCCTTCATATGAACTTTGGGTTTGATTTGTTCTTATTTTTCTAGATGTTTGAGTTTCAACATTAGGTTGTTTATTTAAGCTCATTCAGTTTTCCTGGGGTGAGAGTTCATCACTATAAATTTCCTTCATATGACTACTTTCATTCTGTCCTGTAAGTTCTGGTATGTTGTATCATCTTTATCATTTAATTATAGATGCTATTCAATTTTGTCTTTAATTTCCTGTGTAACGTATTGGTTTTTCAAAAGGTGTTGTTTAATCTCTATGTGTTTATGTTATTTTTAAAATTTCTTTTCCTGTTGATTTCTAGTTTCATTGCACTATGGTCAGATAGTATGTGTGGAATGATTTCAATTCCTCTATATTTATTCAAGCATGTTTTTTAGACTAATATGTGGACTATCTTGGAGAACATCCCATGTGAACCTGAGAAGAATGTGTATTCTGATGTTTTGAGGTGGATCACTATGTGGACATCTATCAAGTCTATTTATTCACAGGCTTGATTTAATGCTGATATTTCTTTGTTGGTTTTTTGTCTAGTTGATCTATCTATTTATGAGAGTGGGACATTAAGTTCCCCCACTATAATTGTGTTAGTGCTTATTTGATTTTTCATGTCTGTTAATATTTGTTTTATGTAGTTGGGTACACCTGTATTGGTTTCATATATATTTATGATTGTTATCTCTTCTTGGAGTTTTCCCTTAACAAGTATATGGTGAACTTTTTTGTCTCTTTTGATCAGTTTGGCTTAAAGTTTATATAGTCTGCAAATAGAACAGATACCCATGCTTTTGTCTGAGTTCCCGTAGCATGCAATATTGTTTTACATTCCTTGATGTCAGTAATAATTTCTTTTTGGGTTAAATATATTTCTTGAATGTAGCATATTGTTGGATCTTCTTTCTTGTTCCATTCTGCTGGTCTGTTTCTTTTGATGGGTGAATTGAGACCATTTACATTGATGGTTATAACTGATGGGTATCAGCTTATCTTTTCATGTTACTTTCCTGTTGTTGGTTCCGTCTTTCTCAAGTCTTCCTTGCCTGGTGACTTTTTTCTATTGTTGTTCTTTCTAACACCTGCTGACTTTTTTCCATTGTTGTTCTTTCTAATGTATCCTTCAGTACATTCTGAAGAGCTGGTTTGGCGGTCGTGAATTTCTTCAGTTGTTCTTTGTCATGGAAGTATCTTATTTCTCCATTGATTTTGAAGGATAATTTTGTGGAGTGCATCAATCTAGGTTGAAGATTGTTTTCTTTTATGGCTTGAAATACCTCGTTCCAGGCTTTACTTGATTTGAGAGTTTGTGTTGAAAAGTCTGCTATGATTGTGATGGGCTTTCCTTTATAGGTGATTTATGTCTTTTCTCTGGCTGCTTTTTTCAAATCCATTTTATTCAAGGATAAAAAGAAAGAAAAATAAGAACAACAGGAAGAAAAAAACTACAGCAAAATTTCAAAACATATCATCAATTTGAGGGCAACAATGGTACATACATTGCACACTGTCATGCTCAAATTATTCACCCACAGTACAAGACATCTGTGTTCCACTATCCAAACAAAACCAGCACAAATCTGTCCCTTCAGTGAATTCAGAGAAATCAGTAGTATAACTATCTTAACTGTTTTTATATACATATACATACACATATACATATGTTTTTCTTTTAGCTTGTCACACTAATAATACAATGTCTACACGTATGTATCATTTTTATTTCACTAGTGAGTATGTTCTCAAGTTGCATCCATTTACCTATAAAAGTGTTCAATTTATCCTTCTTTATGGCAGAATAATACTCCATTATATAAAAATACCACATCTTTTTTACCTACTCCTCAGTCAGTGGGCATTTAAATTGTTTCCAAGATCTGGCTATTATAAATTGTGCTGCTACAAATGTGGATGCACATATATCACTCTGGTATGATGCTTTTAATTCTTTTGGAAGATACCCAGAAGAGGAATAGCTGTGTTGAATGGGACCTCCAATCCTAGTTTTTTGAGGAATCTCCACACTGATTTCCCCAGTGGGTGCACCAATCTTCATACCCACTGAAAGTGGAGAAGGGTTCCTTTTCCCCCACAGCCTCTCCAGCATTTGTTATTACTTGATTTCTTGATAACAGCCATTCTTTCTGGGATGAGGTGAAATCTCAGTGTTGTTTAATTTGCATCTATTAAATGACCAGTGATGTTGAACATTTTTTCACATATTCATTTTTTGTTCATGTTTCTTCATCTAAGAAGTATGTATTGATCTCAAATGCCCAGTTTTGGACTGGGCCTTTAAATCTGGGAGGACTGATTTTTTTTGAGTTCTTATATTTTCTCAATAGTAATCCTTTGAGGAACAGCTAGCAAACATTTTCTCCCACATTGTGAGTTGTCTCTTCACTCTATTGGTGGTTTTTCTTGCTGTGCAATGGCTTTTCAGCAGGGTGAGATCCCAGTTGTTGACTCTTTGTGATAGTTCCTATATAATCAGGGGTTTTGTTCCTAAAGTCTTTGCCTATACCAATGTCTTCAAGAGTTTTACCTCTTCTGTCTTCCAGTAGATTTAATGTTTCTGTTTTAATACTAAGATCTTTAATCCATTCTGATTTTAGCTTAGTATATGGTAAAAGATATGGGTCCAGTAATCTTTGGCATGTGTAGAGCCAGTTTTTCCAGCACCATTTGTTAAAGAGGTTATCTTTCTTCCAGTGCATTCACTCCTTTGTCAAAGATAAGGTGGCTTAGTGTCTCTGGAATTATTTCTGCATGTTCTAATCTATTCCGTTGATCTTTAGTTCTGTTTTTTGCCAGTACCACACAGTTTTTTTTTTTTAATCACAGTAGCTTTATAGCATAATTTCAAGTCAGGGGTTGTGATGCCCCTTTCTAGTCTTTGTTGCCCAGGATTGCCTTTGCTATTCTAGGTCTCTTTCTGGTTCCAGACCAATTTTAGAATTGTTTTCTCTAATTCTGTGAGGTATGCTATTGGGATTCTGATTGGGATGGCATTGAATCTATATACCAGTTTTGGAAGTATGGCCATTTTCACTACATTGGTTATTCCTACCCGAGAGTATGGGATAATTCTCCATTTTCTAAAGTCCTCTTCAATCTTCTTTTTCAGAGTGCTATAGTTCTCAATGTAGAGGTCTTTTACTTCTTTTTTTACATTGATTCCTAGATATTTCATTTTTTTGGGTGCTATTGTAAAATGTATTATTTCCCTGATTTCTATCTCAGTGAGTTTGTTATTCATGTACAGGATGGCTATTGATTTTGGAGGGTTGACTTTGTAACCAGCTATGTTACTGAATTTGCTTATTAAATCTAGAAGTCTTTCAGTGGAGTTTTTGTAGTCTTCTGTGTAGAATATCATGTCATCTGCAAATAACAATAGTTTAACTTCTTCCTTTCCTAAATTTATTCCTTTTATTTCTTTCTCTTGTCTAATTGCTCCAACTAAAGTTTCAGGGTTGTATTGAATAAGAGTGGAGAGAGTGGACATCCTTGTCTTGTTCCATCTATTCCAATTTTCTGTAGAGTTTTTATCACGAATGTGTACTGGACTTTGTCAAATGCTTTTTGTGTATCGAGATGATCATATGATTTTGTCCTTGTCTTTATTACTATGGTGTATTACATTTATAGATTTACATTTGTTGAACCATCCCTGCATCCTTGGGATTAATCCTACTTGAATATGGTGTGCAAACTTTTTGACAGTTTTCTGTAGTCTATTTGCTAGTATTATATTGAGGATTTTTGCATTAATGTTCATTAGGGAAATTGGCTTGTCATTCTCTTTCTTAATGGGTCCGTCTCTGCTTTTGGACTCAGAGTAAGGCTTGCTTCCAGGAATGAATTTTGAAGTATTCTTTCCCTTTCAATTTTATTGAAGAGTTTGAGAAGTAGTGGTGGTAAGTCCTCACTAAATTTCTTGTAGAATTCAGTAGTGAATCCATCAGGGCCTGGGCTTTTCTTTTTTGATACGTTTTTAATTACATCTTCAATTTCATTTATTCATACTGGGTTATTTAGGATTTTTATATCTTCTTGATTCAACTTTGGTAATTCAAATGTATCTAGGAATCTGTCCATTTCTTCTGTATTTTCCATCTTATTAGAATACAAGTTTTCAAAATAAGTATAGATGATTTTCTGGATTTCTGCAGGGTCTGTTGTGATTTCACCCTTTTTATTCCTAATTTGTGGCTTTGATTCTTTTCTTTCCTTTTTTTTTTTTACAAGGTTGGCTAAGGGTTTGTCAGTTTTATTTAATCTTTCAAAGAACCAACTCTTTGATTCATTGATTCTTTGTAATTTTTTTTAGTCTCCAGTGTGTTAATTTCTGTTCTGATCTCCTTATATGAGCTTTTGGTTTAGCCTGATCTTCTTTTTGTACAAGTTTAAATACATTAAGTTGTTTGTATGCACTTGCTCTGTTTTCCTGATATGGGTATTTACTGCTATAAATTTCCTTCTTAAGACGGCTTTCATTGTGTCTCACAGGTTCCAATATGTTGTCATTATCATTCAGCTGTAAAACCTGTCTCATTTCTTCTTTAATTTCATCTGTGACCCTTTGGCAGTAGTGTGCTATTTAATTTCCATGTGTTTAGGATGTTCTTGTGATTTCCTTTGGCATAGATTTCCAATTTCGTTGCTCAGTGGTCTGATAGTATGCATGGAATAATTTCAGATCCTTTGCATTTACTTAAGCATGTTCTGTGAGCCAGTATATGGTCTATTTTGGAGAATGTCCTGTGTACAGCTGAGAAGAATGTGTATTCTGATGTCGTGGAGTGAAACACTACTAAGTCCATTTGCTCAAAAGTTTGATTTAGTTCTAATATTTCATTATTGACTTTTTGTTTAGTTGATCTGTCTTTTTGTGACAGTGGGGTATTGAGGTCTCCTGATACAGTTGTATTAGGGCTTATTTGATTTTTTAGGTCCCTTAGTAATTGTTTTATATAGTTGGGTACACTGGTATTTGTTGCATATATATTTATGATTGTTATCTCTTCCTTTTGAATTGTTCCCTTTGTGAGGATGTCGTGACCTTCTTTATCAGTCTTGGCTTGTAATTCACTTTGTCTACAAATAGAATAGCTACCCTTGCTTTTTTCTGGGTTCCTGTTGCATGGCGTATTATTTTCCATCCTTTGACTTTCAGTCTATGAATTTCTTTTTGCATTAAATGTGTTTATTGTGTGCAGCCTATTGTTGAACCTTGCTTCTTAATCCTTTCTGCCAGTCTGTGTCTCTTGAGTGGTAAACTGAGACCATTAACATTTTCTGGAATCTTGACTATGATATGCCTGGATGTAGATTTCTTTATCATTGCTAATTGGAGTTCTACATGCTACACTTATTTGTATGTCAAATTTTTTCTCTACCAGGGAAGTTTTCTGTTATGATGTCCATGAACATTTTTAATGTCATTTGTGGTATCACCTTTTTCATTGACTCTAATTAATCTTAAGTTATTCTTCTTTGTCTCACCTAGAAGCTGCTGGATTGATTACTCATGGTCAGTTGCTATTTTTGAGAAATCTTTCTTTTCCTAGTCACTAACTGCAAGCCTGTGTTCAATATGTGGGATACTGTCATCACATTAGCCTAATCTACTTCAAATACTTTAAATGAAACTTTTATTCTCCTGGATATCTGCTTGAATCTGCTTTATGGATTTCATTTCTTTCCTATGCTGTACTTCCATCATTTGCTTAAGCTCTACTTTTTTGTCTGTGTTTGCTCTAACGTCACTAAGCATAGTGTATATTTTGGTAATCTCTGTGGTTATTTGAGAGATTATTTCTGATTTCATTTTTTCCAGAATCCTCATTCAATTGCTTTGTTGTGTCCACTTCATAGAGACCTGGTGGAGGACTTTTCAGATTGTCCCACCTCATTGCCCCCTGGGTTTGCCTTTGGTGAACTAGATGTCTGGGATTGCATCTTAAGTGTCTTCTCATTTCTTTTCTTTTTAGTGTAATTCCTGGAATGATTCTTGCAAATTGCCTATGGTGGGTTGCTTTATTGGTAGCGTTTAAAACCTTTAGGTGGTCATTACTTCTCTGAAGTATCTTCCAGGTATAGCTACTTTTTGGGTTTTAAGTCTGTTGGAAGATTTTACCTCTTCTATTTGTTGTAGATGAGAAGTTGTTGGTCATTTGGCCTAGTCCCTCATTCTTTGGCACTGTGCCACAGTATTTTCTGTGACCCTTAGTTAATCTCAGTCATGGATTATCAGGACCAATAGCTGTTTAGAACAATTACATCAATTTTGTCTGTAGTGGAACCAATAGCATCAAACACAGCCTATAAAACAATAAACTGAGCTAACCCTTAATTTGCAACTTTTAACCATACCAACTAGATTTGTGATTATATAACAAAATGTAAACCAACCAGATAATTATACACACTATATAATCCATAATATGTCAATTTTGCCCTCAGGATTAAAATTTAAAATGGATTAAGAAGAAAATAGGGAAGTGGAAGAAGAAAAAGATATTACAAGTAATACTGGAAGACAAGGATGGATCATGCCAACTTGGGGAAACTGTGCAGAAGACTGAAGGAAAAGAAAGATGGAAGAGATACAAGGAAGAACAGAACAGAACCACATCACAAAGAGGTTAGGAACCACTCTCACACTTGTAAAAAATCAATGAAGCAGAAAGAGAAATGAAAACAAATAAAACAAAACAACAAAAAAAAGAAAAACATATAGTCCACTTCCAGGATTCTCTCTGACGTTACTAGTAGACGGGCTGTGGAGGCAGAGTCCTGAATTGTGTCCCTCTACCCCAGCAGGCCAGCAGTTGCTTTGTGCAGGGTAGTGCAGGGTAGTCTCAGCAGGCTTTCCCGAGACCAGACTCATTGGACTTAGCACAGCCCAAGCCATTTATGTGGGTCTGTGCCTAGCAAGGAGCTGCTGGAGGAAGCCAGCCGCAGTTCTGGTTCTGGGCTTATCCAGTGTGACTCCAAAATGGCTCCTGGCCAATCACTGTCTCCCACGGGAGGACCAAGTCCTCTGCACTCACTGCCATCCAGAGAAGTCTTCCAGGTCTGCCACTCCCCTTCACTGCCCATCTCTCTGCAGAGGCCTCTGGGTTTGTCAGCCGTCACTGTCACCATGACATGACCATGCGTCCACAGGTTCAAACAGCTCCACTCTTGCAGTGATTCTAGCTCAGGGAGATGCAGTGATGCCAGCTACCGCCTTCTTCATTGAACTTTTTCTTTTTACTCTGTGGGCTTCAATTTGCACTTCAGATTCTTTCTGGGTCCAGGGGACCCACTTCTTGTCTTCCTCATGATTCTATGTTCCAGCCTCTGGATGGTGACTCTCAGAGAGGCTGTTTTCCTCTGCTGCTTACTGCTCTGGCATCTTCCCAGAAGTCTCTCTCTCTACCTGCTTTTAATTTTTTGTTCTTGTGCTAAATTTTGGAAATCTTGAATATTATGTATTATATGCCTTGGTGTAGATTTATTTTGATCATGGGTACTTGAGGTTTTATATGCTTTGTTAACTTATATGTCAAAATTTTTATCCATGTTTGGAAAGGTTTCTGGCATTATTTCTGTGAAGAGGTTTGTAATGGTTTTGTCTCTAGCTTTCTCACTGACACCGATCAATCTTATGCTGTTCTTCTTTGCTTCATCTTGTAGACATTTGATTTTGTGTGTGGTGGTGGGGGTTATTTGTTTTTTTCACTTACCTAGGAGCAAATATGTTTAGTTATAGCTTCATTTTGTTCTGCTTTTGTGAAGAAGCTCACATCTTTTCCATTTTCCTTTACTTTGGAGCCCACAGAGTCTCAATGAACATAAGATCCTCCCCACTTTCAGGGTATGTTTTTATCTGTGTGTCATTTTTAAGCTGCAAAAGGGTATATTTCTACCTGTGTGTCATTTGTAAGTTGGGTGTTGAAATCTTGTCTTGTAGCATGGTTTTATGAATTTTTGCCAAAATCTGTGCATAATACATACTGATAATACATAATACATACAGATACATACATAATACATACTGTAATATGGACTAAGGCTTTTAGTGTGCAGTATCATATTAAGCTGGTGAGGAACTAGGCTGTTTCTAATCTTCTCTAACTGTGTTAGAGAACAGAGCAGTTTTCTCTAGATTTTTGTTTCTGTGTTTTAGTGTTTTTCACCTCCCCTGTTGTCTCTGAGTTTCCTTAGGAACTCCTTAAGTAGAGCCTGTCTTGCATCTCTCTCCATTGCAAGCCTCTGCTCTGTACTGAAGTTGGGTTGATATGATGCAAGATTCTGGGGAAGGGTAGTGTTGTAGTGTTCTATACTTGTAATTAAATCTCAGGCTGCTTTGATGTATCTGTCTCTGGACTGCGGCCTTCAGAAGCATTTCTCAGCCTTTTCATCCTCCTCACCTGTTATTACAAGGCAAACAGAGGTTCAAGCTGTCTAATTGCTCTCCCTCCAGTCAGATAAGATTCTGATTAAGTAGTTTCCCTTGAGAGAAGGCCTTTTTTGAGAAGAAAAGCATACTGTTGAATGTTTTTTAAGGTGTTCACTTCCTTTCTGGGTGTGTTCCACAAGGCTTTTGTCCCCTCCTCCTGCCCAAAATAGGAATGAATTTTTCTCTAATGTTCACAGTAAGAGCATGGCGAGATTACTGGAGGTACAACTGAAGAAGAAGAGGGGAAGTCCTCATAAGGGGAAGGGTAGGCCTCAGGTCTTTTAACTCTCATGTGGGTCCTTTAATAATTTGTTGATTATCATTTCAGTGTTCCTAGTACAGATGCTCATGGACTCTCTGCACGATTACAATTCTGATGAACTCACTGTCAGTTGAAAATATAGCAAGTAAAAAAGTGCTTTTAACACACTCAACCCACTGAACATTATACTTTAGCCTAGACTTCTCTAAATGTGTCCAGAACACTTATTCTAGCCTACAATTGGACATCATAACAGAGAATCGTGCCCCATCTTACTAGCTTTGGCAAAGATCAAAATTCAAAATTCTTTTAGATGCGTATTGTTTTTACACCAGTATAAAGTAAAAAAAAATTGTAAGTGGAAACAACATAAGTCATGAACCACTCATATTTATTCCAGTAACTCTTGCTTCTAATAAACTGATATTCTGTGTAGTAAACCATCTCTTCGGTTTCTAAAGTGGCAGTTTGCCCTGTGACTCCGGTTTTCTGACAGATCTAAAAAGAGTCATTGATGTTCAGTTTGTTCCGCTTTCTTCTTGTAGGAACAGTAGTGATAACATCCACACTCTACAAATTGGAGCACAGTGAGGAAAACCACATAATCTCACAAAATGGTAGTGTTTTAGTCCCTTTGAGCCTCTGTAACAAAATACTGGATAATTTGCAAAAAAAACAAAAATAGAAATTAATTCTCATAGTTCTGGAGACTAGAAAGTCCTAAGGCACCAACAGATTCTGTGTCTGCTGAAGCTACACTCTTGCTGTGTCCTCACAGGTGGCAGGGCCAGGGAGCTCCCTTCTGCCTCTTTCATAAGGACCACAATTCCATTCACTAAAACTCCAGCCTTGTGATTTAGTTATTTCCCCAAAGACCTCACCTCTTAATATTACTATAATGGTGGTATGGCTTGTGTCTAGTTTTACCCCAGAGCCTCATGCAGTCATGGGAGGGGGACTTTTGAGAAGGGGCTGAACCTAGAGTGTAGTGCTGGGATCAAGGGTGTGTGATTACTAAATCACTCCACTGATTGGTTTGGCATCATTCTGGCTGGGATTAAGGCTGTGAGTGTTAGGGTGGGCAGTCTGAATAAAATATAAGGGACAGAAAGATGGCTAACATGCTTTTACCTGCCCGCTTTCTGTGGACTGTCCCTCCTTTGTGGTGCCTCTCTGCCATGCCACCCTCCCTTGGAGCCAGCCAACTATGGACTGAAACCTCTACAAACTGTGAGCCAAATAAACCTTTCCTTCTCTAACCTTGAGTGTCGGGTATTTTTGTCTCAGCAATGAGATAAGTAACTAAGGCAAATGCTGATTAGGTTTCAACATAAATTTTGGAGGGAAGCAATCAGATGTATGAGAAACAAGCAGATTGTGTCTCTAAACTTGTCTATTTTTTTTACAAACTTAAGTCTTATTTCCATGATCATACACAGAAAAGTAACGTTGCCAAAAACATGATAGTACTTAATTTTGGCGGCATTTTTTTTTTTTTGATGATGGAACTAAGCCAATATGAATACTGGGCTTCATGGCTAAGCCAACTGAGTCAGAATTTCTAGATGTTAGACCAAGATATGTCTCTGCACTCAACTTCCCATGTATGGCCAGAGTTGAGAGGCATACCAGACAGTAGTGGTTCTTGCACTCTAATGTGTATCTCAGAATCACCTGAAGGCTACTTAAAACTCTCGTTGTTGTGCTATACACCCAGAGTTCTGATTAGTGGAACTTCAGTGGAGCCCAAGAATTTTCACTGCTAACAAGTCACCAAATGATGTTGACGTTGCTGGCAGGGGACCACACATTTTGAACCACAGCATCGAAGATCCTAAGAAGGGACCACAGTAGTATTTGACATTTGTCATCTGCTTATTTCACTTGGAAAATGAGATACCACAGTTTCCCATTTTTTTCTTGCCAATTCCCTGATGGATTAGTTCAGAATGCTCACTCTGGATCCTCTTTTAATTTATATATATATATATATTTAATATATATATTAAATTTTCCTATCTTTCAAGCTTTTGTCTATGGTCAGCTTCTTTTTAAATACCATGTAAATTTCCCCTTGGGTGTTATTATATAGTCATATATTGTTGATGCCACCAAATATTCATTGCTCATAAACTATTACTCTGGTTTGATTTATCTCCTGAGTTTCATATGTGTATATTCATTGACATCCACTAATGTGCCCCAAGAATCTACCTTCTGCATGTCTAAAAATGAGATGGTCATGGTGGTGCACACCTCTGATCCCAGCACTCAGGAGACCATGGGCATGAGGATCACCATGGGTTCCAGGACAATCTGGGATAAATGGTAAGACCCTGTATCAAAAACCAAAACAAAATAAAACAATTTTAAAATATGAGATGATGTTTCTGTCCCACTGTGCCCTTTCTTTGTGAATGGCACCAAGATATTTTTCAAGCCAGAAACCTGCATGTCAATCTCTATATCTCTTCCTTATCCCTGTCTCCACTTAATTCAGTGTCTACAAGTACTATCTCATGAATGTCTCTCAAATCCATTTTATTTCACTTATGATTATGCCACTGTCTACTTCATACCACTTCTTACAGAAAGCTTCAGTGAGATGGTCTAGTTCTGTAAGATCTGCACCTTTGACAGCTCCTTGTCAGGCTCTGTCAATGGGGATGGAGAGTTTCCATGAGGAGCATGGAGGTTTGGAAAGCTGGTGTAGCAAAATGAATTTAGTGGCTCATAAACAAGAAGAATATGTTATCACAATTCTGGAAGCTGAGACGTCCACAATCAAGGTGCCAGCCTATTTTGGTGAGGGTCTACTTTCTGGCTCATTGTTGTCAGCTTCTCACTATGTCCTTACATAGAGGAAAGGGAAAGACAGTGCTCAGTGGTCTCTTTCATAAGGGTACTGATCCAAGTCCTGAGGACCTACTACCCTCATGACCTACTGACCTCCTTACATCATCACATGGGGGATTAGATTTCAGCATACGAATTTGGGGGTGGTAAGGCACAACATGCAGACCATAGTAGTGAGCCCTTTTTTGCTAAGTTCTCTTTGTTCACACAACTGTAGTAGTTTCTGTTCTCTGACCACACTCCCCTGAAACAAGTCATTTCACTAAAGTCACTGTAAAATATTGTATCTCAGAAAGAACTACTTTGGTTCCCTTCTATGAAATTGTAGCATGCAATAGGTTAAAAAGACCTCCTGCATCCTTTCTCATGGGAAACCTTGCAGCTATATACTGTAGACCAGATGGCATCCAAGGACATGGCCACAGTGTCCAGTCTTGCTCGCAAAATGTGGTGGTGCTTGTTTGAGCCTGGCTGGCCTAGCTGTGCTCACCAATATGCTGATAACCAAGGGAACATGGAGCAGAAGTCACACATGATGATGAATTCTGTTACAGACATCTTGGTAGAAAGTGACCAGATTGGTCAGCAAGTTCACATGAGACAACCTTTGGGAAAAGTCCAGGAACACTTTGGGCAAGCTCATGAAGAGTTGGGATGGTGTATTAGTTCATACAGTGTTTTGGTTTTGGTTTTGGTGGTACTGGAAATTGAACCCAGGGCCTTCACACTGAGCTATATTCCCAGCCCTTTTTATTTAATTTTTTTTTTAATTTTGAGAGTGTCTTACTAAATCACTAAAATTTCCCAGCCAAGCCCAAACTCAATGTGCTGGCATTACAGGCAGCCACCACCACACCCACCTAGCCACATAAAAGTTTTTAATTTTAGAATTAAAAGTCATGAAATTTAAAATAGAAGCTATTAAATGTCATCTCTTATTTTTGCCTGTATATGTTTGCCATCTGAATATCCTTATTTGCCATTAATCCCATTCTGTAATCCATTCACAAATCAACCAAAGGATTCAGTTATCTTGGTTTAGAACTTGAACCTGCATAGAGGCCAGCGTAGAGGAAAGGCAAAGACCTGGAGCTCCCAAAGCAATCACAGGAATTCTGTCTTTCATTGCTCTTGGGTCAGTGGGGAGCAAGCCAGATTGAGTACTTACCTTTCTTCAGTCCTTTTGACAGGCCCTGTCTTCTTCAGCATACTCTGGTCTCCTCAGGGGAGATGGATGGTCAATCTGTGATGTTAACAAGTGGTATTTACAACTATGCTTGCTTTGTTTGCTCTTTATGAAAGTTTATATTCTTTGTTTCTGAATAATTGGTTTTTCTTTTTAATTGCTGACTTTGGAAGTCAGTGGGTGTGTGACTGCCTCCCAATCAACCATCACCCCAAAGTTTCCAAACTGTACACTGAGGTTCTCGGGGCACACAGAAAACTTGATAGAGGCACTGTGGGATATTTTAAATTATCAAGAAAAAGTTTTTTGTTGGATTCACTGCACAAACTATTATTATTAAGTTGTTTGGACCTAACTAGAAACAAAAAAGACATGTTTGAAGAAACAAAAAGAACATGTTTGATGTTTCTTTTGACCCAGAGGCACCATAAAGAGTTACTGAGGCACAAAGGGCACTTTGAGCAACGGACATTTGGAAGCCTCTGTGTAACCTCCTTCCCAATAACTGTTTTGTCCCTTTGAGAATCCATTTAGGCATGAGACAGTGAATCGATGCCCAGATTTAGAGATGATGCAGAAGCTTAAGTTAATCAGTGCAGTCTACCCATCTGGCAGTGTTAAGAAGTTAACTGATTAGGAGAACTCATGAATGAAGATGTGAAAATGTGATCCAGCTCATCCAAATCAGAATAAAACTCTTGGAATGCTGGAACAAGTCCTTTCAACCAATCTCTTTCCTTTTTTGTCTTCTTCCTGAAAAAGCATGTAGCTCCTGGAGCCATTGATAGGCATCCAACAAAGATAGTAAAATCCAACAAAACAAAACAGAACAGAGTCAATCAGAGCAAAGTAGAAAAATTGGTACAGAATTTCAAAGCAAGCTACTAGGAAAACAATAGCTAATGTACTATATCATCTTATCTTCACAGTGGCTGTCCATTCCATCAGATATAGCAAAATCAAACCAAAAACAAAGCAATAAAGCCAATAAAATCAGAATATTGAATAAAGCAAAACAATCAGTACAAAGCAAAACAGTGAGAACAATATTGGATTTCACAGACAAACTAGAAGGAAACCCCCCATATTTGCTAAATTGCATACTGTCATCCTCTCAAGAGATGCTCAGACTGCTGACCCCAGACCTCCAAAATCAACCGAACAGTGCAAGCATTTAGTTGCTTTATGTACTCCAGTTGTTATCAATTCAGCGCCAGTAGGCTCACAGTAGGCGCTATCTGATTTTCCTCTTCCTGAAACATATGCTGCTTGCCTGGCTTACTAGGAAGGCTGGCAAGTTGCTTCTTGATGGGTCCTTGCACAACTTACCAGAAAGGATAAGATTTTGACCAAAATGAGAACTGGCCTTTGGATGAAGTTGGCACTGCAGAAAGCAGAAAGATGGAAAGAAACTGCAGCTACTGGATCAAGCCCTGCCTAAAGCCTGATACTTAATTTTTATTTATGTATATTCCTGTAAATATTATTGCTTAAGTTTGCAATCCTTTTCAAACTTTTTTTATTTGTAGGAGTTCTTTTTATATTATGGGTTTGAGACAGGTACAATGTTGCAAATATCTTTACTTTTTTTTTTTTTGGCCTAAGAAACTCCAATTTAAGGTTAAACAGAAATAATGATAATGAACATTCTTGCCCCAATCTTGAAGAGTTTTCAGGTAATTCATCATTTGGTATGATGGTTGCCAGATGTTTTTGTTTTGTTTTTATAAGTGCTCAGTCATCAATTTAATGAAATTATCCTTTATTTCTAATTGCTATCATGATTGAGTGTTGAATTTTATCAGACACTTTTCCTGTGTATATTAAAATGATCACATCATTTTCTCTCTCTTTATTTTTTCTATTAATGAAGTTAATTACAGTTGATGTCCTTTTTATTACTTTTGTGCATGGTCTCTTCTTTATGATTGGTCTTGATAGGTTTTTATTTAATTGATCTCTACACTTGTATATATTTATTGTTTCCAGTCTTTATTTTTCTTAGGCTTGATATGTTTTCTTCTAGCTTTTTGACATTCTAATTTAAACATGATTTTTTAGTGTTTTTTCTCATAAGTGCATTTAAGGGCGTAATTTCCCATTAAATAAGATTTTTGCTGCATCCCATAAGTTTTCCTGTTTTCCTAATTATTATTCATTTAAAATGTTTATATTTCCTTTGTAATTTTTTATGAATTATTTCATGGTATATATTTGTTGTTATTGTTATTTGTTTCCAGACAGTTGGGATTAGTATCAATTTCTCATTGAATTCCATTGTAGTAAAAAATGTTGTAAGTGATTTCAGTTGTTTCATATTTATTGAGACATATTTTATGACCAAGAATATGGTTGGGTTTTGTAAATGTTTTATGTACATTTGAAAAGAATATGGACTTCTTTATGGTATGTTAATTAGGAAAAATTTGTTAGTCATGTTGTCTAGATTTTCTGTTATTTTACTGAAGCTTGATTTGCCTATATGTGCTAAAATCTTATATAATTTGGGCAGTTTCTTTCTTTAGTGCCATGAATTCTGATTTATATATTTTGAGTCTATTTTTTAGTGTATACAGACTTGGAATTTTTATATTTCCTTGTAGATCAAGGATTGTATATTCCTCTATCATTATGAAATGTCCTTTATCTCTTATAATGTTTCTTGTTTATGTTTATTCATCTGCTATCCCTATGGCAACTTTTTTTATATTTTGACCTTTAATCTATGTCCTTATATTTAAAAATGTCTTTTTTAAGTCAAACATAGTTCAATTTTTTTCCCTATAGTCTAATATTGTAGTCTTTTACTTATATTATTTAGTTCATTTACATTTATTTATAATTACTGACATTGTTGTATTTGGTATTTTCTGTATTTTTATTTGATCCATTTGTATTATCTTTTCTCCTCTCTCTTGCCTACTTTTATATTAATCAACTTTTGAAATTATCTTGTTTCATCTATTATTTTTTCATTCTTTATTCTTTTGTAACTTCCCTTGAGATTTTAATTCACATTCTTGACTTAGTACAATGTAAGACACATTATTTCTAATGTTTCCCAGGTAATGCTAGGACTTAAAACTTTTAAAATTTCATTTATTCTCTTCTGTTTTTAATTTTTATGTGCATCTCTGTGACATATCATCGTCGTTATGATCATTATCATTTTGCACATTTAATACTCAGTTATATTTACCTAAAATATTTTTCCTTCCTCTTACTCTTGAAAACATTTTAATGCTTGATATTTTTGTCTTGCAATCATTTTCTTTTTCCATGAAGAACAAACGTATTCCTTTATCTGTTCTGCTACTGACAATAATTTGTCTCAATATCAGTTTTTGTTTTCCTGAAGTGTTTATATCACTTTATTTTTAAAGGACTCCTGGAAGCCACAAGCCTGATCAGTTATTATCTTTCAGTCCTTATGCCATGCTGTTATTTTTTGTTTTCCTTTATTTCTGTTAAGAAACTATCAACTAATTTATTGATCATTTGAAGGTAAAATTTTTCTCTCATTACTTTTAAGATGTTCTTTTTGTTGTTGCTTTAACCAAGTTGATTTTGATGTCCCAAGAGTATTTATCCTATTCTATATTTTTTCTTCTTAAGAATTGCAGAACTTAATTATTTGATTTTATGACTTTTGTATAAGACATTTTTATCTCAAGTATTGCCTCAATGTTGTACTCTTTTCTAGCTCTTTCTGCAGCTCCAATCACAGGCTTCTTAGACTTTTTCACAATGCTCCACATGCATTTCATACTCTTATCTGTGTCTTCTATTCTTTTTCCCCTTTTTTCTTCAGCATTAATATTTCACATTGACATGCCTTTCAGTTTCTTTATGTCTTTACTCTTCTCCGTGATCTGTCATAATATTTACATGTTGAGTTCATAACTTCTTTTGATTTTTTTTTAGTATTTTAATATATTTTTCATTTTTCTTCTGTTTCATGGAACATATTACTATTTTTCAACACCCTTGTCTATTAAATTCTATCACTCAATCATATACCCTTTGATTTGTGGTCATATGATCCTCTCCTTGGTGTTATAAGTAACATTTTTATTTAATTCTGGACATAATACATGAAAAGTCATAAGCACTCTAGATAATCTCTCTATAGAGAAGTTTCAGCTTTTCCTCTCTAGGTGGACAGAGTGAAGACAGCATAAAACACAACCAGGGCCAGGCTTTGGGTAAGGTGCAGGCCACCTTTCCAGGGTGGAGCTCTCCAAGGTTCCACACAGAGGCCTCATGTGTTCACTGAATTTTCTTCTCTTTTCTAACCCTTGATATTGTTACTATGATTTTGCCCAATCAGAAACTCAGATCTTCTGTTTTGGAGACTTGTTCTTAGTTTCCTCATTCCCTGCACCCTTAGACTTCAGCACTCAGCAAACGTCCTGGGTGGAAACCACCATTGCAGCAGCTCTAATCCCTCTCTCATCCTTTTCCAATCAGATCTCTAAAATTTTCTGTGTCGAATCCTGCTTTGCTCATGTCACTCTTCCTCATTAGCCCTCTGTCTAAGCAATGTTCTAAGGACCAAAACATGGCACATTTCTTCAGGCTAAGTATAGCTGCAGATTCTGAACGAGTTTATGGTTTGCTTTTTTTCAGAAGCTTCAGAATCTTGACCTCCTTATTTTTTAGTTACTTGATACATTTTGATAGATGTTTTATATGTCTCTCATAGCTTTTTCTGTGTTTTCTCCATAATTGCATTGGTGTACTTTAAGTTACTCTGTTGTATACTAGAGAGTGCAGTTTTCTATGTGCTACTGAGTGAGGTTAATTATCACTGTTAAATACTGCATACTTTATATCAGACAAATATACTTCCAAAATAATTTGGAGGGAGTCTAGAAGTAATTGTTACTTAGGGAAATATTATAATATTTTTAATGCTTATAATTCAAATGAGACCTTTGTAAAACATACTTGAAATTACAAATGACCCCAAGAACATTTCAGTATGTTGTAGGAGGCAGATGCTACTCAACATACAGAAAACATGTATCTCTTTTCTTCCATGCAGTGATTCCAAAGCTCAGAGAAGGGGAAACATTTGAACAATTTCAAAAAGGTAAAGAAACCTGCTAACTCATACAGATAGTCATATTTCTAATGACCAGTATAGGAACTGCAGTATGAGATTTTGCAGTTCTTATTAAGGGAAAGCCAAGAAAATAAAAATCCCTCTAAGTGAAGGCCAAATTGTAATGAAGATAAGCTTCTGGATTATAGATGCCAAGTTTGATTTAAGAGTAAGTAATAAAGGTTAGGATAAATTTTTTAGAGTATGCAGATAACCAGAGAGCTATGTGGGAGATTTCCAGTTTGTCAAGAAGGTTATCTGTGTACACGTAATGGAGTCTTATGATTCATATCACTCCCATTCTCAACAAACCCAAAGACAGATTTCATTTATTTATCTATTATTTATTTACTTATTTATCTGTTTATTTTCAGTACAGGCTAAGCACATATTCTATCACTGAATTATATTTCCACTCCTCATGCATTTTATATTTAAAGTCAATATAATGTAAGGCTCCATAACAGTCCTGGCCTCTTAGCAGAAAAGGAAGAATTTGAGATTAGTAAATCATGAACTTAATGTCTAGTTGCTGAGTTTTAGTCCCACAGTACAATTCCCATCAGTGACCCCCATTTGCTTCTCCTAATCTCTGATTCTCCTTTAATATTTAGAAGCCTTTACAACTCACTTTTCTGGACTTATCTTCCCCTGGTTTCTCTGTGGTGTTTGGACTTCAGCCCATGCTAGACTCCTATATATTCAGATTCTGTATCCATAGATTCAACCAACCACCCATTGAAAATACTCAAAAGATCATTGTCTATCCTGAACATGTACAGATTTTTCTTCTCATTGTTCCCTAAGCAATATAGTGAAACAGCTATTTAAATGAGTATTTACATTGCATTATATACTATATATAACATAGAAATTGTTTAAAGTATATAGGAGGGTTGCAAATATGCAAATCCTGTGGCATTTTATATAAAAGACTTGAATATCCAAAGATTACAGTATCAGCATGGTATCGTAGCAGCAATCCCTGCAGATACTGAAGATCTGCACTTGCAACTCTGTGAATATCCCTTGTATTTTTCATACCACCAAACCTTGTTTAATTTGGTGTCTCTATCCATGGAATATGTGCTCTTTTAACCAACCCCTTTGCACTTCTTTTCCTGCCAGTTTATAGTAATTTTTAAAGCATACTTTGTTGTAAGTCTCTTTCTTTATTAAATATTTCCAGCCTCAACAGATTTGACCTGTTTTTCCTTTAAACTGCTGTAACACTTTGCTTATGTCTCTCCTAGGACTTTTAATACAATATGTCTTGAAGAAAAATTATTATTTTCATTCTTGTATTATTCCTGTTATAGACAGTCAGATAGTTGAAGAAAAGAAGTATGATTTTTTTAATCCACAACTGGGCCCACCAGAGTCTTGGAAAGTCAGTAAATACTTATTAAATTAAAAATACATGATATGTGGCTCCCATAGGCAGTTTACATCATGGATATCTGTTTTCTTCCAGGCCAGCTGTTGCTCTCTTTGTCTTTCTTCAAATGTTCACCTGGCAAAAATTTTTCAAATTACACAACTTATTATAATAATAAGGATTTAATAAAGAACTAAAACAAATGACCTACAAGTGTGTAATAGACATTTTTCAAAAGGAAACATACAAATGTCTAACAGATATATGAAAAAAATGCTCAACATCCCTAATCACCAGGGAAATGCAAATGAAAACCTCATGCCAGATCTAATGGCCCTTATCAAAAGCCAAGAGACAGCAAGTGCCGATCACAACATAGAGAAAAGGGAACTGAAGACCCTTCATGGTGTAGGAATTTAGATGTAAATTCTGCCTGTTTGCTCTAGAATGAAATATATAGTATCATATTTTAGTTGCTGAAAATGGAATTCCACTAACTTTCATGAAAATTTAAACACAAAAATTAACCAATCTCTTTTGATTTTTGTTTTTTTAAAGCTGAGAATTGAATCCAGCATCTTCACGCTGAGCTACATTCCTGGCCATTTTTAAACTTCCATGTTTTGAGACAGAGTCTTGCTTAGTCAATGAGTTGCCCAGCCTGGGCCCAAACTTGTGATCTTCCTGCCTCTGCTGCCCAGATGCTGGGGTTATAGGCAGGTGCCATCACACCCAACTACATCAAGAAATAGTTTACTTAGCAAATATTTGCCTAAGTGTCCATATTTATAAAAAGATTTGGAATGACATATATTTTTATTTGTTTGTATATTTGGGCTACTGTTGAGTCCTCAGCACTTAGCACATGACACTTAACAAATACTTGTTGAATAAATACACTTCTTCTATCATTTTATTTTCAAAGTACTCTCAATGAGAGTAAAATAAAATTAACTGAATTTTCTGAGCATCACCCATGACAAAGACAAATCACTGGCTGTTTTAGTGAGAACATTTCCCCCCGCCAAATGGCTTAGCTCTTAAGCATATCCATGTAGATTGCACGTGAGTGACACTAAATTTACAATTTAAATTCCTTTACTTGAATAAAAAGTATTTTGTGACTTGATGGGAAATTTTGATGTGAGTGAGAAGGTCACTGGACCTGGTCAAAAACCTCAGTCTCTGAATCACAGTTGGGAATTGCTCAGATTCATTGCATGGGATCAAGTCCCCCCTGGAACTGAAAGCCAGAGAAGTGTCTGCACTTCCTTGTAGGCATACTTGTTCTAGAACTGTCTGATGATCTCATGGGTCCTGAGGAACTTGAATGAGGTTAGTGTAGCAGATATCAGTGCATCTCTTGGTGAAAATGGTCCCTCTCTGGCCCCTTCAGTTCACTACTACAGTTTCCTTTCATAAAAACATGTGGCTAGAATGTTTCCCATCAAGACAAAAGTGCCCGACCTTTCCCAAGTAGCCTTTCCCCCAGTTCTTTATTTGCCTTACTTCCACCTTGGTCTCAAAGAGTCCCCTGTTACTCATTTTGGGCAAGAGTTCTCAGCCTCTTATGTTTTTATTTTCCTCCTCCCAAAATCTGTTCTGTTCTCTCACTTAGGTACATATTTTCATGGATTTATTTTCTAAGTGTCAAAAGAGAAGTGTAAGTCCTTCTGGTAATGAGTTTTAAATTGCTCTCCAGTACTATGTTATCGATTGGCTGTGTGCCTGCCTTAGGTCTTGGCCTTCCTGCGGCTTCGAGTTGTGCATGAGGATGTCCATCTTCTGCCCATTCCCTAGTGGACAATTGGGTTTTTAAGACCCCTTGATTTTCCATATTTATTTTTTAATTTCTTTTTTCTAACTTATTGGCTCTTCTTTCATTTTCCTCTCTCCTCTTTCTTCCTTTTTCAGTGAGTCTTTTGAAAATGTGTTATGTTTAATTGTCTTGTATAAAGTAGATGAAAGATCTATTTACATATTTTAATATTTAAAAAAACTAAAACTCTCATTGTTGAAAATCAGCACTCCCTTCCCTATCGCTCTTTACCCCCTAAAACTGACTACCCAGAAGGAGCCAAATATAACTGTCTTAGCTGTCTCAATATTTTAAATATGTTTCTTGGTTTTTGAATTTTAAACAATGTATATTTGACACCATGGAAGATAAACCTGTTGGTGCCTACCCCTCACCCTCCACTCCTCATCCCTCTCTGCCCCATTGAGTAAGTTTTCAAGTGTCAGCTAAGTCAGCAATCACTGTTCTCCTTATTAAATTAGATACTGTAAAGTTTTCATTGCCCAGCTAGTATATTATGTTTCTTTTTTGTATAGTTCTTCTTCTCTCCAGAACCAATAATTGTCTTTTATATGTTTATGTAGTTAGTTTCTAACTACTTTGCTATATTTTTCCCCAGAATTTGAAACATACTTGTCAAACAAACCAAAATAACATATAGCATTCCAAAAGGCTAAATACACCAAATCCATCAGTTCTACTTTTTCATCTTTTGAGACTTTTCTCTTACAGCCTTCAATCTCCTTGCTCAAATATAAATTTGCCTTCCAGGGATATACACAGCTGTCATTCTAGAACATTGTTTCGCTGGCTCATGAGTATCCCCCTTTTACTATATTTCTGTTTCCTATATCTCAATATTTTCTCATTCCTCAAAAACTTCCTCTTTTTATGGATCGCATTCTGCAGGAGTTCCTGAGGTAGAGGAGCAGAGGAGGTAAAATGTTTGAGGCTTTGAATATTTGAATGCCATAAAATGTCAAGATTAACCTTTATCATGTCTAAGTGTAATATTTTAGATTCAAAGTAATTTAGCCTCAATATTTAAAGTTGCTACTCCGCGGCCTCCTAATTTCCTCTTTTACTTTCAGGAAATTTGATTTGACACTTTTTTATGTCACCTGTTTTTCCTTGTTTGTCCCTTTTGGAAAGATTCTAGAATCTTCACTTCTTTGTGATCTTCCTAAATTTCACAGGTGATGTCTCTGGTGTGTTCTCTCCGTGTTCGTCATTCTAGCTTCTTTCAGTAGGCAAACTCTTATCCTTTAATTTGTGGCCATTTAAAAGAATTATTTGTTCATTCTTCCCTCTATTTTCTCTTGTCTCTAGGGGTTGCAGATACTTTCAGTTTCTAGCCATATCTTCAGAGAACTGTTTTGACCAGAAGGCTCATAATTTATGATAAATGTTTTTTTAAACTATCATGACGGAGAGAGAAGCATGGGGAAAAATATCAACCTAAAGAACAATTTATCGTACTTCTACTCTGCTTCCCTACACAAAACTTGCTTTTAAGTGAAGAAATTTCTGTCGGTTTTATTTCCTTTCATCATAAGCTGTTAATGCTCTTAAATCACAACAGTATTAATGACATCATGATTATTAATAGTGATGCATTCCATTAAGGCTGTCACTATACATCAGAATACTCACTGTAAAATTAGAATCATAACACAACCTATTTCTTAGTGTTATTGTGAATATTAAATAAGTTATAGCACATAAAGTACTGGGAGCAAACACTATACACAGTGTTTAATAAATAACAGCTATTTTATCACTAATGATTAAATTATATGAGACTAATAATATCTGCATTTTAAAAATAAAGAAACTGAGGTCCAAAGACTCTAAGGGCCACAACAACCAAGTAAAGGCAGAGCTGAAACTTACTTTTCTGGTTCCAAAGAACTTGTTTCTATTCTGTTACACAGCAATGATAGTTTTCTGTATTTTTTCCATGTCCTTTTGGTCAAAGCATTTTATTAGGTAAGGTCAGTGTTGGATCTCCAACCACTAGCGATTGCAGGATTCCTTGAAGACACTCAAAAAACATGGGCTACACTCTGCCTCACATTTGTTAAACCCTTGCTGTATGGAGACAGAGACTGAAACAAAACATTTTCAACATGTTATTCTGTGGCGTCAGGAAAAGACTAGGGTTTGTCCAAATTAAAGCTGTGGGGACTTTCAGTTAGTGGTACATTGAAGGACTTTTAATTGATAGATGCAGCTTGTGTTAAAACAAGCAAGACATGTTGTACTCTCCAAGAAAAAAAAAGTAAATAGTTTTGGCTATTTGTGTTCCGTAAGACATATTCCCAAAAGGAAAGTGTCACATGCAGTTTTACAAGCAGTCATACATTTTACCCATCAGTCACACAAAGTTCAGTCCCTTGCAGCTTTCCCCAAATGTCCCCCTGTGGTGGCCAGGACCGTGGAGGCTGCATACCTCCCAGACCCTCAGCATTGCCTCTGATGCAGACAGCTCCGTCCTCTGCTGAGGACTTTGGAATTCTTGGCAGAGCCAGGTACAATGCATTTCACCTTTAATTCTGGAACTGGAAAATGTTCTTTTCTGACAATCTTGGACACTCTTTGGACAGAGCCATAAAACTAGACAAATTTTGAGCTAGAAATAGTCTTGAGTCAAAAATCTCTGTCTCCTTCTCTCATGTACATGGGCTCAAGGCCTCATGCATTTAAGCAAGCAGTCTACCACTGAGCTACATTCCAAAGCCCTTTAAAAAATTATTTTTTTCATCTTGAGATAGAGTCTCACTAAGTTTCCTACACTGTTAACTCACACTTCCTGCCTCAATCAATTAGCTGGGATCACGGACATGAACCACCACACCTGAAAACTCTTAAAATGTTGGTAAATGGGGAAAAAGACCAAATACTGAAAGACATGGAAAACTGTGTTATTATTACCCTGGGCTTTTGTCATAGAAGGGAACCATCCTGCATGAGCATTTTAAGATTTGGAGACTGTAGAAGCACATTGAAAGCAAAAATACACAACACAATTGTAAATACTGCTCATCTGCTTCCTATGGTTTCCCCTCCCCATTGAAAATCTAGTACCTGAGAACTGCTTTGGTGTGTTTGATACCAGCGAAAACAGCTGAGCCTGAAAAACAGCATAAATCTAAGAGAAAATACACCATTTCCATAGTATATTCTAACTTTCTTGTCTCTGAGGATTTACATTCATGAGAATGGACAGACCAGATCAGTCAGATTAAATGATTGGGCCAAAACCAGAGGGCAGCTGTAGGGCATCTACTATGAATCTCCACATCTAGACCTTTTCTGTACATTCCCTTTTAATTTTTCCAACTCAGTGAAAAGATACTTGCTGTTCTCACTTTATTAGTGAAGAAATCAAGTGATTTAATACATGCCCAAGGATGCAAAGGGAATGATCTGGAATTAAACTCAATCTTAAGTTCACTTTAAGGTCTATGCTCTTTTCATTGTACCATATGATACACTGTTGAGCACACACATGCACTTATACAGCTACTGCAGATGAACTGCCTTTAGAGATAGTATAAGGTAAGAAGAAGAAAGAACCACATATACAGCCACTATTAAGATCCTGGCTCTATTAGTGACCAGGTGTGTGGCAGTGGACTAATGATTATACTTAACATCTGTGACTCACTTTCTTCCACCATAAAACGGGATAATATTACAACCTACCCTAAAAAAGTTATTGGCAGAGTACAAATGACTCTTATATAGAAGATATTTTAAGTAATGTCTGCATAGATGAAATACTCAATACACAGCAGTTACTTCTAAAAATTCTATGTTAGGTAAGAGATATTGTAGATAACTCAGTAGAGTGGTCTTTAGAGCACTTTTTGAGACAACCTTGTTTTAAAGACAATCTTATTTTTAATATGATTGGTTACCATATATGTTTATTAATAAGCAAAGACATACATTTAAATAATTTGCAAGCCAATACATGTGGGCAAAGCTCTTAGTAGTAAGCCTAGAGCAGGTCTCCAGGAGACAGCAGCCCTGCAGTGAGAGTTGCAGAGAGCATGTACGCGTGCGTAAGATTCCTGATCTACACCATTCATAAGCATGAATTGTGATGGTGGTGTGGTAATTTAGCCTTCTAGAGAAGAGAATTTGCTGATTGATTTTTGACATTGATTATGACACACCCGGGTGAATAATTCTGCAGCCTTTCAGTAGCTGTAATCTTTGTACATCACTGCATAGACCTGAAGATTTCTCTGCCTATTCCCTTGTGTACCTAGCTAAGGAGAAGCAAAGCAGAAAGGTGATTTGGGGAATATAAGACAAGTGCTTAAAAGCCCAGAACAAGTTTTCTCAGAAGGCCTGGGCCACAGAACAAACAAAGAATGTTGTTGTCTCCTCATTTCCCCGTTGGCCTTGCTGTCCTTGGCATGGATAAGAGGTAAGGCGAGTGCTGTGGGTTGGGACCTTGCTGAGAACCTTGGTCTCACACATGGGTGTGCATGATGTGGGCAAAGGTGGCGAGACTCCTAGGCCCAGCTCAGCCACTTTCTGTCTGTGACACCCGGGAAAGTATGTTATCTTTCTAGGCTTCTGTTTATCAGGGCAGAATCACGCACAATTCTCTTCATTTCTCACATCCTATGCCTGTTCTATGATTCTTTTTCTCCTTGGGCCTGGAATTAATCTGGTGAATCCAAGAAAGCATCTGGCTCTACAGAGATATGTGGGCGACAGCCTGAGTGCCCCAACCTCCCGTCATCACTCTTAATCCCTTCCGTCGGGCCCAGGTGGCCTGCGTGCCTCTTGGGCAGCTGTCCCTCTCAGCCAGATCAAGAGCAGCACTGCCTTGTAAGGCTCAGGAGACGGGTGTTTTCACCTTGACCTTACTGCTGCCTTCCTGTATATATTCATTATTCCCATCTTTTACAACCAGGACTTGGCTTCCTTTTCCCATCCACAGCGTAGAGAATCAAAGGCAAAAAGCGGAGGGCCCCAAAGCAAAGCCTCTGCACTGTGATTTACTGCGTTACACAATAGTTTCCCCAAGTCCCTGTGATCCAAAGTCAGGAAAACTGGCTGAGTCCCTCTCGAGAACATAAACTATTAAGAAAAAATGCAGTCCCAAAGGTAGGCAGGGAGGATAAAAAAGAACTTTCCATTTTCAATCCTAAATGTCAAATAGTCGTTCTCGTTTTTATTGTAGGGAAAATAATCATTATTTGTTGAAATTCTGCTGCAAATAACAGTATGCTAAGGTTTTTTTCAGAGAAATTATTTGGGGAATGTATTTAACTCACTTAGAATTCACTGCAGACAACTATTTTGAGTACAATGAAGTGCCATTTTAATAATTCCATGTAATATTGTAGTGATGGATAGATACTTTAAATTTGTATGCCAGCTATGTAAATGTCCATAAGTGATTTTCATTATCCTAAATGATGAGTTGTTTAGGATATTAACCTAAGTGCAATGTGGGCATAACATTTATAGTTTATTTAACTAAAAAGATGCTATTCAATTATTATATTTAAGACAAAATCCATGGGAAAGAAATTGATTTTGTAAGATAAAAATTTATTTTTAAGAGTTGGAAAATAAGCAAATTGGTGGGAAGGATTTAGAGTAATTGTTACTGATGATTATTCTGACCTCAGTAAATAAATGCACCCTTATAGCTGAATGGACCTGATGGGATGTCTTTGTAGGCAGTCCCAGGAGGTGGACTGGCAGTTATTTAGCTCTGCTGGTGTAAAGAGGAAGATAGTACTTCATCTATTGTGAAACCTTATGTTAGACAGCTTTCTGACACTATGAGGAGGAACCTGAGATAATCAACTTATGAAGAGAAAAGGTTTATTTTGGCTCCTAGTATTGTTTTGAGCCGCACTGCTTTGGCCCTATGGTAAGTCACTGCATCATGGCGGAGAGCATGGAAGAGCAAAGCTCATCTCATGAGCCAGGAGCAAAGAGAAGAGGAGGAAACCAGGGCCCCTTACTGCCCTTCACACATGCACCCCCATGACCTACAGGCCTCTCCCTCTGCCAGCGGTGGGAACCCGTGGCATGCTTGCTGCAGCAGGCAACTTGCATCACTGAAGTTGTAAAAGGCTGGCCAGCACTGCCCGAGGCTCACCACCTCCTAATACTTCAGGCCTGGGGACCAAGCCTTTAGCATAGATGCCTCCAAGGGATGTTAGGATCCAAACTATCCAAGGCCTTAAAACTCAGTTCATGCATTGACATTTAGACTCTACAATAACTTCTTTGGGTTTTTGAAAAAGAAAGACTTCTCACCAAAGCTTTAATATCAGAAGGAATGACATCAAAGCAGACATAGTTTAGTTATGAACACAACATTTTAAGAACCATATCTGTATAGCAACATGAAATTCTGTTGATTTTTACATTGTAAAAAATCTGCCCCAGAAATTTACATTAAGTGCAGTGACTACCTGACAAGTTATATAGCTATAACTAAATAACTAAAGTAATTATATTTTCCTGCACAGCTAATTTTTCCAAGGAAAGTGGTCTAGATTTATGAATTTTTTAACAGATTTGTCAGCAAGAAAGTTCATTTCACTAGAGTAATCACTCTATAATTGTAATTTTATTCCTATTAAGTTATATTAAACATATTTCCAGTTAATTTTAATAGCTATGTTTTATCCAACTTTGAAGCTAATAGGTTTTCTTGAAAATAAAAAATGTACATTTGGATGTCAAATTATTTCTATGATTAATTTATAATTAATCTTTAATTGTATTTATGATTCTATAACACTTACAAAACTAAAAACAAATAAAATGTTGTTAAATAGTTTCTATCTTTTATTTTTTATTTGAAGCATGAGGAACTGAGTCCAGGGTACCCTGCCACTGAACTGCCTCATCAGCCCTTTCTATTTGTTATTATGAGAGAAGGTCTTGCTAAATTGCCCAGACTGGACTTGAACTTGTGATCCTCCTGCCTCAGCTTCCTAAGTAGGTATGAATATGAGTGTGCAACACCGTAGATAGCAGGTGCTATCTTTTTGAGTCATTCCATTTTCTTTTCACATTTTATATTATCAGCTTTAATTTTAGGCATGTTATATCATGTCAACACCAAACCTGGTAGCATACATTTTAAAAGGATGCCATTTAAAAATAAAAGCTTTATGGAATTTTTTTATCAAAGATGGGTACAGTGAGGCACAACTATAATCCCAGTTACTCAGGCCCCTGAGGCATGAGGATCATAAGAGCCCAGGAGTTTAAGGCAAACCTTAAAATATAGCAAGACTTTGTCTCTAAAACAAAAGAAAGGTAAATAAAAATATTTTTTCAAGGTTAACATTATTTATATATATATATATACACACATGCAATTCATTCATTTATTCAGCAGTAATTCCAATAAACAGTCACTAAAAGCCTATTTAACACAAATGATTTAGCTAAGTCATGGTGAGGATACAAATATAACTAAAACATAGCCCTTGCTTTATGGGAAATAACCCTCTTAGGTTAATTACTCTGCTATTACATGGAGATCCAAGATAAAATGGCTTAAATTAGATGTATACCTATTTCCACTTAGCAATTCCTAGTAGACAAATGTGTCCTAGTATGTCAGGTATTCTGCCACCCCAAACATGTGGCTCCAGAATTCCTGCAGCCATTGCATTTCCCACCAAGAAGGATACATTCAGGACAGGAAACATGCCATTAAAGAGGTGACCTGGAAATACCATGTATGTAGCCACTTGCTAGAACATATATGGTTCCACAGGCACACCTGGGGAATGTAGTCTCTCTGGTACTGGGCAGCCACTACCCAGCACAATGTAGGAGATTCTGTTACAGAAAAGATGAGAAATTCAGCAATAGAAGAGATAAAAAATGCTCAACAACATGTTAAGCAACATCATGTTAAGCAAAAGAAGTCAATCACCGAGGTTACACGGTGTGGGATTCCTCTTGTGTGAAGCTCTGGGAAAGGCAAAGCCACAGGGTAGCAGGTCTAGGGCCAGAATCCTTGAAAGTTTATCAACTGAAAGGGGCACATTGGAACTTTTTTGGGGTGATGAAAATGTTCCAGATCTTTATTGTGGTTACGTAACTATATACTACTACCCAAACTCACTAAGTTATATTCCGGGACTGAGGAGTGAGTCCTTGCTGTTGGTGCTACCATTGTTACTATTGTCTTAGGTGGGGCTGAAAGAATTTCCAGGAAACTTAAAAAAAAGCAGTGGTTAAAGTCAGAATCCTGGACCAAAAGTACTAACATTTCAGTTACTTTCATATTGAGAGAAAATTGGCAAGCACATATATTAAGATAATTACAAACAACTTTGAACCTCAGTGGTTTAATTGAGGAATAAACATTTGGAAACAGATTGTTCTGTCATTTCTGTCATAGCCCCTCTAGGGGTTGGTTGAGTTGTGTCCCTTAGCAGATCTAGAGATCTAGCTTCTTTATTCTAATGGCCTGGCTGCCTTCTGGGCTCTTGGAGTCTTTTGGGATCTTGGAATCCTTTGCTACATGCTCAGCAGCCAACCAGTCAAAAGGGGAGCAGTGGGGACAAAGGATCTCCCATGAGATTTTAGGGGCCAGACCTAGAAGTGATGCACACACTGCCACAGTAACCCCCCACTATCAGTGGGGGACCAGTCTAGTTCCAGGGGATGCGTGAAACAATGGATAATTCCATAGCCTATATATTCCCTATGCTTTTGTTATACATATATAATAATGAATAATAAGATAGAATAATTATAACAAAATGGCATAATAAAAGGTATGTAAATATGGTCTTTCTCTAAGCCAAGACAAATGTTAATGTTTTTCAGATCTTGATTGACCATGAGTTGCCAGAATTACAGAAGGTAAAATAAGGGGGACTGCTTTACCCATATTCCAGTGGGAAGAATGGGGCACATGACCATACCTAGAGGGACCCCTGCAAATGCAGTCTGCTTGTGTGCCCAGAGTGAAAGGGAAATTGTTAGTGACTAAACAACATTGTGTCCCTGAAGCCAAAAATTATTAAAAAATACAGTTTTCTTTAGTCTTAGTCTGGAAACAACTGTTAAGAATTATATTTATTTTTCTTCCAATCTCTGCATTTTACTGTATATAGTTTTTATGTGTAATTTTGTAAATGTCTTTTTCACTAAATATTCCTATACATTTTTCTATTATTAAAAAGTTCTATTTTTGCAACATACTAGTTGGGTAAATTTGGGAAAGTTTCTGGGCCCCAGGTTGGTTATTTGTTGGTCATTTATAAAATGACGTCATAAATGATGCCTACGAAATGGATAATACCTTATGGAGATTAGGTATTATTATTAATGTAGACTCCAAATTATAGGGCCTACCCAGAGGGCACATTGAGCCCTTCTGCCTAGCAGTCTATGTGAAGAGTATGCTGACTTAATCCCTCCAGTTTCATAAGGCTTTTCATATTTAGGCTAGTTCTTTTTTGGTTGTGATTTTAAAAGACTACTTGAAGTTTTCATTTCATAGCAACAGAGGAGTGCAGAGATTTTCCATGTACCCCTTACCCCATCTGTACAGCCACCCCCATTATCAGCAGAGTGATGTGTTTGTAACTAGTGATGAACCTGTGCAGACCCAATATCACCCAGTCTTCTTTCACTAAAAGAATTAAACACTGCTTGTGGTTGGCTTACTCTTCCAGGTGAACTGCAATGTAAATTTTCCCCATGAAAATGTCTTAGCCTGATTTCTCCAGAAAGTAAAGACCAAGGCAAAGGACGTTAGCCTGGCAGAGTGTGTAGTCCCAAGGGGAAATGAAGCAGGGCAGAAGGACAAGCCAATACAAGAGGGTACTATTTTACTGGCCACCGCTCTGCTCAGCTGGTGAGCCAGTCCTACAGGTCTGTTCTCCGGGACTTTATGCACACAGCGTAGTAAGCCAGTCTGTCTGGGACCCAGGGGTGGGGGAGAGTTTACTCATCGTCCCTCACACCCCACTGGCTAAAGTTTCATCCCTTGCGGACCACTCCATATGACCTGGCGCCTACCCTCCTGTATCCCACAGTGTGTCATGTCTGGTGTCAGTCCATAGACAGAACCCAGCCCTGGCCAGTGCAGGACAGTCACAGAGCCAGAGCTAGAGCCAGACAGGTGAGACTGAGAGCTCCTGCCAAGATCCTGCAAGAATGTAAATCTGGAATAAGTTTACGTCCTCGTACTATCACTATTATTCTTCACATCTTTGAAATTTTCCCACTCGGGAACATAATGATAGCATTCACAGAGGGAGTTGCCCCATTTCTTCCTACAAATGTAATGCTTACATCCTCTTTCATTCGCTTCCATTAGGACCAGATTAGCAAAATCTTGTGTAAGAGAAGGGAGCAGAAAACATCAGCTTCATGAAGAAATGCTGTCTCCTACTGTACCCACTAGTCTTTGAGAGGTAGTTTAACTTTCAGTGAAAGAAATGAAGACAATTTGATGCTGTTTTTGAGGTCAGAATGATTTGCTACACCCTCTGGAAGACAGCATTCACTCCTTTCCTGGCAAAGGAGGCAGGAATTAGAGGGCCAGCGAGCCTTCTAGGGCCTCTCCTAAAACCCTCTAATTTGCCTCAAAGCAACTTTTGTTCCTCTCCATGCCCCTTCTTTAGAAGTAAGTTTTTCTTGTTCAACAAGTGGATTGAAAATGCTCTCCCCACTCTCTAAATTTCAAACTCTTGCTAGACCAAAAATATTATCAATAGTAGTGTAAGCATCTCCAGTGAGATACACAGTTCTACAGTTCTACCCACCTTCCCACCTGTAGTCAGTCTGGAAGTCGGTTGTAAACGATCGATGTGTATTTGAGAGAACGGTCTCTAGGAGCTAGTATCTTCTCCTGCTCAAAGGACCCTTAATAGGAGTCAAGTAGAAACTTCCTGGCCTGTGATGCTGACCTGTATATAGGGTTGGACACATGCAACTGAAGACACCAATTAGTCGTCATAATTATTCTAGGATGCTCTGAGCTTCTGGTTAGTCCTTGTCTAACTGCAGAGTTGTTATATCCCTTTGTAGGTACCTCCCTGCCCTCCTCCTTGACTGAATGTACTCCTGCTATTATATGAGATCAGCTTTCTCCTTGAAATTCCATTTGCAATTCGCCATTCATTTGTGTGCACCAACAGTATTTTCCCTTCTTAGTCTGTTTTGTAGTATTCAGTGACCTTCACCAGGAGTTCAGCATTCTTGGCAGGCATTTTTCCCCTAGGGTAAAGAGGAACCCAGTATTTCTCCAGATCCTTGTGAGAGATGGGGAAAAAACATCAGCAGCTGGGACACAAAAATAACTGGGAACAAAATAGATATTCAATTCAGAAAAATACTGAAAAAGACTTTCTGCAGAAGCAATTCTCTTTTGATGCTGAACATTGTATAAGATTCAGTGACAAATGGGCTGTTACACATGGCTTATTTTAAACACGAGAAAAAGGAAACATGGGCATGTAATTTCATATTTTAAATACAAATGACAGAGTTCTGACTCTAGATTTTACTCTTGGATTCACGTGGATGATGACTGTTACCCTCTGAAATACCGGGGTACTCAGTATTGAGACTAGAACTGCCATCTAATTGAGTTCTCTTCCTAAATAAGACACAAGCAAAACTTGAAGGCTTCACACTCCAGAATAAGCCTAGTGGGTAGATGACCGCGGTGCCCGAATTTCTGTTCCTAATTCCATAGTGCACTTCTTTCATATTAAAGATGAAATTTCACTGATTAGAAAGCCAAAGCTCATTGAGATACACAATGTCTTTGCGTGAACATTCCAAAAACAGTGACTGTCTCTTTCTGGCATGGATTGTTCTTTCTTCAGTCTTCTTGGCTGACACAGCCACAATTCTTCAGTTGTATGTTCTTTACCCAAGAGGCGCTGAGCAGTCCCACCCCAAAGCCTTCATGCTACATTACCATAAAAGTCTGCCTTGTGAGTACTATTTAAAAAACAAAACAAATGTGCTGCATTATCACAAAGAGCAGTCCTCCCCTCCTGGATGTAGGAAAACAGACCGCGGAACACTTTTGCAGGAGGGAGGGAGTCTGGGTGGTGCAGAGAGGATGTGGACTTTTGAAGGGAAGAAGGGCTCCCTGCGGTCTACAAAGACTCCCATAGTCTTTTTTTTTTTTTTTTTTGCTATTTTGTTTTATTTTTTTTCCTGAGGTATTTTAATGCATAAAAATCTCAACCCTAAAGCTGTCTTTGAGATCGGGGAGAAATATTTAAACATTTATGCATCCAGTTCATGATTCAGAGATTTATTTATAAGACTGTTGATTTTGGGACACCCAACTCTTGCATTTAAGCTGCTGAAGTGAGTCATGTTTGTGGGAGGTAATTACTACCAGAAAGTACAACTAACTTGTAAGCTTCTCTTTAAAATGTCCACTCACAATCTACAATTACTGCAAATCACAGGCTACCAGGATTTTGGCTGTGTTTTATGGCTGTGTACATTTATTGTGAGTGCATTAGGCAATACCTAAACATACTTTTGTCACAGAGGGTTTCTGGTAGGAGAAATGAGTCTTTTTTTATTAGTATTGGTATAGATTTCTGAGTGTAGAACTGAAAATATATCATGTCAAGATATCTCTTCATTTTTATTATCATTAAAGATCAACTCCGACTCAGTGGTACTGCTGCTTCATACCTCTGGGCCTCTCGGGCTGATTCTGAGTCCTCTGGGAGACTCGCTGATTCCCCATGTGGTGACTGATGAAGCCCACTCCCCTCTAACCAATAGAAGAGTTGGTAATGTCTTGTGGTCAGAATACCACAGTCTCAGGACATTTCCCAGTTGAAGTATCCATGACTCCTGCATGGATAAGGTGTCCACAGATTGATGTCAGAAAGGAGAAAGAGGAGAGGGCAGCTGGTGTTTAGAACCGCCACATCAGGGGTCAGAGAAGGCGGCAGAAGGACGAAGCTGCAGTATCCCAAGACCCGCTGGCTATGGATGGCTCTAACCTGCCTTTGCTTAACACAACTCTGCTGAGACAAAGGCCTCCCCACCTTCCCTAACAGTCTTACCTGCTGGGTCAAGAACATACCCTTTTTTTTTTAGTAAGACGGAGGCTTGACCGGCTGTACACGTATTGTTTCAGGCTGCTGTGATCCAGTTGCCTTCTTGGACCTGTTCTCACTCATTCATTCATTGTTTACCTATTTAATATTTAATCACTAATTTAATAACAACTCACTGTGTGTCCTTGATGTGTCAGTCATTGTACTGGTGCTGAAGCATGTTTGTGGATGTGACCCAGCCCCTGTCTTTCAGGATCATGCTGCCTGGTTGGAAGATGACCATAAGAAGTGGTAACTTTAAAAGTGCGTGATAAATGCTACATAGGGGTAAGCAGGCGCTGTGGAGGCAAGTCATGAAGGCACTGTGTGGTCTGGGAGAGCAGAAGACACTGCCGGGGAGTGCCTACATCTGAAAGAGAGGCTGGAGAGGGTTGGGAGATGTGGGATGAAATTAAGGAGACGGACCGATGCTTTTTATGCAGAGTGAAAAGAACAGGCCGAAGTCTGAGAGCTGTGAAGGTTCAGTTCAGGGAAGCGTTGCTAGTTCACAGCAGATGGAGCTGAGTATAATACAGTGATGGTAGAAGAAGCTGGACAGGTAGAGACCAGAATGCAAAAGCCCTTGTCTGCCATGCTGAGGAGGCTGAATGTAACTGGACCTATTGAAAGTCCCTATACCCCCTGTTTCTGTGGGAGCAGGCACCTACCAAGTGCTCTATGTGCTGTGTTTAACCAGTCAGGTTTAATCCTGAGCGAGTTAGTATGCTCTCAAACATTTGACTAGCTTCTGTGTACCACGATTAGCCATAGCTGGAGAAAATGCCTTGTTTGGGTTCTCTAACTTGTGGCCTGGCCCAGTTCTACCATCTTTAGAGACACACACTGCTTCTCCATCTTTATGATCCAGCTAGGCCCACAAATGCCCATATCTATATATTTACACACACTCACATAAACATAGATGCACGCACATATATTTATTAACATCTACACAAATAGAATAGACATATGTGCTTGTGTGAAGCATGTATCAGCAAGTTCTTTAATGACTTCAGGATTCAACAAGAGAGAATTCATATATTTCTTTTGAAGTCATACTGAAGTAATGTTTTTGTTACTTATAAATTTTAGGCCTCAGGAATTATTTTGAGTTTTTAGTTTACCAAATTCAATGTGTAATTTTACTTTTAGCCTTATAATGTAATAAGCCAGAATATATAATAATCTTACTTATACTCTTAAAATAATGTAACTCAGTTCATACCTGAATTAGCATTTTTCCTTAAAAAAATAGTGAATGCTTTTATATTTTTATTTTATCCTAATTTTACATTTGGAATTGGAAAACAATTATCGGTACAGTCTTGGATAACAGTAAAGAGTCCAACGGACTGAAGAGCACTGTCACACCCAGGAATGTCAAAAAGGGCTGGGGAGAAATATTTAAGGAAATCGAAGCTGAGCTTTCCAGATTTGTAAGATGGTATGAGTTCTCACATTAAAAGCATACCAGTAACAAGCAGAATGAATAAACACAATATAGTGAAATTAAAGACCATCAAGAATTAAAACAAAAATCTTAAAAACTATCAGAAACCAAACATGCTCCACCAAGGGGCACTCACTTGAGCTGACGTCAGACTTGTCATTATTGCTATACATGGAAGAAAACACAGATATGTTTAAGAGTTCACAGAGATTAACTTTCAATCTAGGATTTTGTACCCAGAAAAATTAAAATGATAGGCACATTTTCATATTTATAGAGATTTTGGCAACCAATTACAGACTTTCATGATAGAATATTGTTTAAAAAAGAAAGAATCCAGAGGGAAGGTATGGAATGGAATCTAAGACAGCAATGAGCAGAAACACTGATAGAAATAAAAGATAATATATCAACCAGTAACTGTCAAGTCATTTTGGTGTGATGATAGATAAAACCAAGCCTCTAAATAACTATCTGAAATGTTCAATAGGAAGAGGTTAAAATGCTGAACAACTTTATCTTTGCTTTTTAAAAATAATAGGAATTTAGCTTAAATTTTTAATGGTGATCCTCAAAAATATAGAATCTACAGCTTCCAACTTAGTAGAGAAAGGAAATATTTAAAAAACTAAATCCAACAGAAGACAGCAAGGGGAAAATTCCAAGGGAAATGGCACTAAAGTTATAACCGTTAGCACTATATGCAACGTTCAGCAATCGTAGTACATATGAGTGGATTAAACCGGAGTTGGCAAAGGACCAACCTAACTCTAAACTTTGATAATAAATGTTTCAAGAATTTTAAATTACAGTTTTTGCAATCCTTTAAAAATGTAAAAATCATGCAAAAGCAGATCTCAGGCCAGATAGGAGTAAGAGATCAACTTTTGGATTAAATCTTTAACAGACAAAATTTTCAGATGAAACTTTTAAAAAGCCAGCTATGTACTTCTCACAAGAGCCTAAAAAGATGTTGAAATTATAATACAGGGTGGGAGATGATGTGCTATGAATATATTGACCAAAGGAAATCTAGTTGTCTTGTTTTGAGGTTTCCAAAAGCAGACATAAGGGCCATAATTCAAGTGCAGGCGGTCTGGTTGAAAGATGACCCCAGGAAGCACCAACAGGAAAGTAGAGACCTGCTGAAGGGCAAGGGGAGTAAACCAGTTATGGGGAAGCCGGTTAGCACTGCAGCCGCCTGGCATTCAGTCCCACCGAGAAACTCAGGGGGACAGGGCAGGGCTCCACGTGGAGTGGCCCACTCCAGGACCAAGGAGGCGAGTAGTCACTACCAGCTCTCTGTGTTCTCTCCCAGAATGCTACAGAATGTGTCGTTGTTTACAAGTAATGTCAACCCATCATTTTTTCTACTATAAAACACAAAATTGATCTGCTTGGCCTAATAATTTATGTCCTTTTCCTAGCAATTGCATTTTCAAGAACTATAGAATATTTCAAAATATGAAATATAGGTTATAAAGGAAAATTTAATAATTTTTAAGAATTATTAACATTTTGACTTAATAAGGAAAGCAAAAGATACTAAAAATGTGGAAGATATAATAAAGAAAAGAAATTAATTGAATGAAATGAATAATAGGAGATACAAGCCAAACAAAAAACTGGCTTTCTGAAAAAATGAATAGAAAAGAATAATCAAGAAAAAACCAATAAAGCACAAATTTATATTATAATCAAAACATGGGGGTTTTTACTATGCAACTGGACTTTTAAAATCACAAAATATTGTATGAATGAATAGACATGCCCAAAGTTTAAATATTAAATAATTTATTTACAAATATATCACAAAAACTAATGTAAGAAAATTTTGATAACACAAATAGTTTAATAGCTGTTAAAGAAATTAAATCAATGATCAAACTTCTCTTCCCCACCAAAAAAGACACCAGGTCTTTATTTTACAACTGGGTGTCTTAATTTCAAGATGTACATAATATCTACTTACATATATTATTTCAATGAACTAGAAAAAAGAACAGGCCACATACATTATTTTCAAACTCAATGTAATCTTCAGATAAAAAAAGAAAACTATACTTGTTTCATTTATGAGTCCAGAAGAATTTTAAATAAAATAGTAGCAAACTAAATTCATCAGTATATGTTCAAGTTGAGTTTCTATCAGGAATAGAACAGTTTCAGAAGTTTCAATATCTTTTAATATAATATACCATATTAAGAAATTAAGAAAAGCTTTTTGATTGCTCAGTAACTCCTGAAGGAGCATTTGATTTAAAAATCTACATTAATCATGATTTTTACAGAATCTTAGGGAATAGAAGGAAACTTTCTTTGCCTATATTTACAACTGAGAGTAATTAGGCCTATTGATAAAACCTTCCATTAAAGCTGGAGACACACCTTTCACATGCCTCATGTTGCCACTTTTCTTCTGCAATGTAGTAAAGGTCCTATTCTCATGAAAATAAAGTGGCATAAAACATACAAGATCTAAAAATTGGAATTATTGAGCATGTTTAATTGCCCCAAGAGTTGATATTATTTCTGATAATGAAACAATGTGAAATCTATAACCAGGTTGAGAATTGACTCATATTTTTTGATACAAAGCCCATAATAATCAAAACACACTATGAATAATAAAAAATACAAAAGAATCCTATATTCTTCATAGTGTGTAAGACTATCATTTACTAAAATTAAATCTGATAATTATACAAGAAAACTAAAAACAAAAGAACATCATTAAAATAAAGGAAATCCAAAATAAATGGAGAAGTTCTGAATATAATTCACATTTTTGGATAAGAAGACTTACTGTAACACAGATGACCATTCTTTCTGAATTTATAAATTCAATGGAATTAATCTAAAATTCTATCAGAGTTTTATATATAGCTTAACAAGACATTCATATGGTAGAGAAACACAAGTATAGTTACAATTTTTAAAGAAGGTGGAGAAAATTTTTGTAAAATTATAATGATCAATGCAATGGGATTTTGATGTAGAAACTTTGGAGATAACAGGAACAGATTACAGATCTCAGTTCCTTTCACAGGGGAAAATTTAATATCTTTCAGGAATTGCATTATAGATCAACAGAGTAATAAAATAGTGGAGGGTAATTTGTTACCCATAGGAGAGAAGATATATTTTAATTTTTACCTCATTTCCAAGGTTGGATTTAAAACTAAATGTGCAGAGCAACATTTTAAAAGTTTAGGAAATTGCATAGGAGATTGTCTTTAAATCCTGAGAACAGAGAGTTCTGAAACAATATACAAAAGCAACTATGGAAGGAGTTGATACATTTAATTTCTTTTAAATAATACTATTAGTACATTAAGATAAAATGTTGACTGAAGGAAAAGATCTATGATGCCTACATGGTATCTGGCAAAGGGTTAATTAATTGCCAGAAAATATGATTGCCTACAAATTAAAGAGAGAAATAGTTCAATAAACGGGCAAAGTTATAGTATGTGCCAGTTAATAAAAATGCATAGTGACCAATAGACATGAAAAATTATTCAACTTTTGTAGTCATCAGAGGAGAACAAAATAAAAATAAGCTGTCGTTTCATATTGTAAGATTAGAAAAATATTTAAATTCTGACAGTACCACATGGTGAATTGGATATGGATCAAGGAGAACTTTCAAGTGTGTCTGCTGAGAATGTTAAAGTGTACATAATGTTTGGAAACTAGTTTGACAACATTTAGTAAGAACAAAGCTGCACATACCTGTGCATCAGCATGCCAACCTTAGACTTGAGTACTTCCTAGGCAGTGATGGAAAGTGCATGGCGGGAATGCCACAGCAGGCTGTCTGTATCACTGAAAGCTCTGAGAGATTCACCATCACTGTCCTAGACAAGTGTGTTGTACATGGAAACTACTTGCATACCACTCAATAAGAGAATATGTAAAGAAATTATAATACATGCAAGCAGAGTAAGTACTGTAAAACTTAAAATGAATGAAATAGAGGCATAGGTTTCAATGTAAATTAATCTAGAAACAAACTAGAAGAAAAGAGTTATGCCGTGATATGTATAAAAACATTATGTATACACACATACATACATATATATGTATAATTGATAATCCTTCCAAACAGTGCTATATATTATCACAGAGATCTCAAAATATGTGGTGTATTAGTTCATTTTGTGTTGCTATAACAAAATACCTAAGGCTGAGTGACTTATAAAGTAAAAGGATTTATTTGACTCTGATTCTGCTGCCCAAAGAGTCCAACCAACAAGAGCCTCCCTCGGCCGTGCTGCGGTATAGTGGAGAAACACAAGAGGAAATGGTTGTATGCTGAAGAGACCAAGCACCCGGAGCAGCCTCACTTTATAACAACCTGCTTTCAAGGGAACTAATTCATTCCTGTGAGAACCAGCTCACTGTCAAGATCAGTGTTAATCTGCTCATGAGAATTACCTATTACCTTCCACTAGATTCCACATCTTAAAGTTTATACCATCTCAACACTGCTATCCTGAAGAACAAGAGGGACAAACTATGCATAAACTGTTCTGGGTACCTCTGGGTGGGTCATGAGCGTGTAAACTTGGGGACTGTATCTTGTTCTGAATACCCCCCTCTGGTTCTTTCCCTGCTCTGTTTCCCAGCTGCCAGGAATTAAGCAACGTTCCTCTGCATGCCCTTCTATCACGATACTTTTGCCTTTGGAACCAGCTGGCCTGGACTAAAACCTCTGAAGCCACGAGGTGAAATAAACCTTTCCTCCTTTAGGTTGTGGTGTCAAGTATTCTGCCTCACAGATGAGAAACTGACAAAATATACCCTACGTCTAACATTGCTGCCTTGGGGACCAAGCCTCCAACACATGCATCTTTGTGCAGGAACTTTAGGTTCAAGCTTACTAAAGACATAACTTCTACAGAAATGTGTAAGTGATAAATTATGTTTAATCTTGGTCAATTTCAGTTTTCAGCAGAGCAGCTACTAGCCAGGCCCCCAGGCATGGCCAGCAGGTATTCACTTATCCCTGGATCATCTTGTACGTAGCTTTAGGGATCTGAGGTGGGTAATTTATACTCTGTCCTCCAAATGTCAGAGATCTGTGCTCTGATCAGTGATTGCTGCTTCTGATCATGGGGGTATAGATCCAGAGATGGCCAGTCATTTCTGTTCCATCCTTCTTGCATTGTTTCTAGACCAAATTATTCAGGTAAGTCCCTTCCACCACATCGTCTTCCCTTTTTAGGGATCCAGATTATATAAACTAGAAAATTCAAAAATCAGCCATATGGCTGCTTTTTTAATTTATATATATATATATATATATATATATATATATATATATATATATATATGATGTGGGGTCCCACATATATGATATATATATGATATATAAACACACATATATATATATATATATATACCATATATATATATACATGTAAACTGGAAAGTCAGCCTAGGGGAGATGTAGGATCAATTGGAAAGGAAGAAGTAAAATGATCTCTCTTTTATATTACCTTATATGTAGAAAACCCTAAAGATTTCACAAAATTCTGTTAGACCCAATAAAAGAATTTAGCAGAGTAATAGGATACAAAGTCAACAAATAAAAATCAGTTTTATT
>PVLA01006914.1:0-47500 GCA_004027455.1 Hydrochoerus hydrochaeris | reverse complement strand
GGACACATTCAGTTATTACTCAGTCCTCAGTCAGCAGATTCAAAGGAAGTGGAGAAGGAAAAACCTAGGGCTCAGGGCCATCTGTAGCCCAAGCTACAGCTACAGCCAACCCGGCAGAGGATACCCAGGCCCTTGCTCCAGCTAGGTAGGGCCTGTCTTAGGGGTCACAAGTGCCATAACTGATATTCAACACAAAAACTGCCTCTAGATTTCCAGTCAATCTCCAAAATTAAGATTCTTTCAAAAAGATTTCAAAAAAGTTCCTAAAGTACTGAAGGATTCAATGATCTAGAAATTCTATGTTCCTAAAACCCTCTTGTCACAAAGTAATACTTTGTGACTCCCAGAGACTCGGCTCTGTTCCACACCCTATGATCAACTCTATTCCTGGCCAGGGAGAATGTAGGAAGCCTTTAGGTGTCAGTTTGGAGGTTTGGCATCGAGTTGGCGCTGGTAAGTGTGTGTACTCTTGTCTTAACTATTTGATCAAGTCTCAACTTGTGACTCAGAAGTTCTGTATCTCCATTCTTACCTTGCTCGCATGCTGCTGAGCACCTTCTTGCCTCTGAAGTTTCACACCCTAAAGGGAGCTTTGCTGTCACAGCAACTTGCAGGAGTCAGAACTTCTCTGTTGCTTGTCAAGCACCAAGCAGACTCATCTCATACAGTGCTGATGTTGTCTAGAAAAACCTGAGGCTTCACGTCAGCTGTATTTTGTACCTCATCTTCACGTGGCTCAGTCTGCCCAGATCTGATGCTTGATTTCACACTGCTCATGAAGAGTGGGTGACTGAACCTATCCAGCCCCAACCTTTCCATCTGCATGAAGAGTTCTGGGGGTGAAGTTTGCAAAGACAGTAGGATATCTAGAAATTCTAGTGGTATCACTGAGAAAGAGATTCCCACCTCTCCTTCTGAACTGAAACCTGCCAACCATTCCAAGGAGCCTGACTTCCAGCATCACCTGCTCATGTACATCAGCCTTCTAAAACCTTGGTACAGCACTAGATGCCTTCATTTCAAAGGACTAGCCAATTAAGGATCTTAAACTGCTGCGAAGCAATAAAAATTTCCCTAAACAATAACTACACAGAGGATCATTTCCAAGACCGAGATTTTGTTATTTCATTTCAGGCATTCTAAATTAAGCCCTGGAGAAACATTTTACTGCTAATAAATAACCGCTTATTGTAATATGCATTATTGCTGAAATAATAGGCTACATCAATATCTATTCATGTTATTGTAACTGGGAAATAAGATGGGAGAATAGTACTCAGTGTCCCAGGATTGAGAAGAAACAAATGTTAATTTTCATACTGTCACGTTTGGTTTAAATTATCTATTCTAAAATACAGACATGTATTCACTTTAAACATAATGAAGTCATTTGTTCATGAGCTACATTTGATTTTTATCAAATTTTTTCTAAAACAATTTTATATGACAGATGAACGAAAGAGTCCATGACTTAGCAATTAATAAATACTACACTGAAATTCACTAAAAGTGTTAGTGGAATTTACAGTTTAAAAGGAAGCTTCATGTAAAACTTACATTTTATATTCTGAAGACTGACAAATTCTTAGCTCAGATTATTAAGTGTAGCTGTAGATTTAGCTGAGAGGCGTAGGTGTTTCTTCCATGGCCTACATTTCAAAATCTGTTTTCTTTTAATCTTGAAGCATTTAGATATGCACCAACTTTTAACAAATAGTATTGATTGTCCAGGTAGACACTAAGTTGCAGGATTTGATTTGAGTTTTTAATCCATAAGAAAGGATTGCTGAAAAATCAACTATTTTCCTCCTGTGGTTACTTTAAAGCTTAATTTTAATAAGGGATTTATTACAAAATAAATTTGGGTAACACAAGAATCATGAAATAATTGCTTCGGGAGAATCTAAAGTTGCTCCAAGAGTTTTGCTTCCAATTTTAGGATTGAGCACCTCTAAAGTTGTGCAGCTGAATGAGGGTTAATATGGAGGGAATTGGTCAGAAATAATAAAAAGAAACCAGTTAAGTAAAAATTTAAATCCAAGTTAACAGTTGGCCTGACAATAGCCAGGCCAGTGAGATTCATTATGGCTAAGATATGTCTTCTAATTTAAAAAGAAATACTACACAAATTATATTTTAGCAATTGTGGTGTTAAATTAAAAAGAATCTTAAATTTGCTGAATTTTGTAAGGAAGAAACTGGAGAAGCATAAATAGTTAGGGAAATGTTCTATATATTTTAGGGTTTCTTTTCAAATCTTAAATTTTAGCTTCTGTAGTTGACCAATACTCTATACTAAAACAGCCAGGATTTGAAGGATCATTGTCACAGAGAAAAGGGATATTGAAGAAGATTCAAAATTAGGCATCAATTTTTTCTATCAGGCATTCAGGGATTCTTAAGTGGTAGTGAGGGGATGCTAGGAAACTAATGGAAACCACTGAAATGTAGAGTAGAATTTTTGACAAAAGTTGGATTTTAGAAATTTCTAGAGAATGGAGGTAAATACCTAGGTTTTCATTTGGGATTCTTAGAGGCAATAACCACCTTCGTAGTTTTCCTCCCTGATGTGTAATAGTAACAGTGTTACTGAACATTGCAATAGAAGTCCTAGCCAGTAAGTACAGTCAGGAAACAAAAAGGTAGAATGATTAGAAAGGAAGAAATGTTATGCTTAGAAAATTCAAAGTAATGTATAAAACATTACAACTTATAAACAAATTTAGCAAGAGCACTAGATAAAAGATTAATACAAATATCTTTTGGGGCTACAGATGTAACTGAGTTTAATCTCCAACACCACAAATAAGAAGAAAAGAAGAAGAAGAGGAGAGGAAATTTTTTATACTTCCATATAATAGAAGTTCTATTGAACGTCTATTCAATATAGTTCCATAAATATAAGCTAAAGCAATTAGGCAAGAGAAATAAATAAAAGCAATAAAGATAGGAATGGAAGAAGTTAAATTTTCATTATTTTCAGATGACATGATACTCTACATAGAAGATCTCAAAAACTTTTATACTTGTATATAACATTTTATGCTTCTATATAACAAAAAATTTTTAAAATAAGTAAAGAATCAAACTTATCAAATGTTTAGAATTAAAACTCTTGCAGGACTTCTATGCAGAAAATTACAAAAGATGGAAATAAACTAAAAGATGACCTAAGAAAATGTATGCCATCATGTAGTTTGAAAAACTGATATTAGTTAGGTGTCGAGTTTCCAAAAATTGATCTGCAAAGTACAGTAATTTCAATAAAAATCTCAGCATATTTTGGGAGGTGAGTAGTATGAATCAAGTAGTTGATTCAAACATTTATATGGAATTACAAAAGTACAGAAATAGCCAAAATAATCATGAAGAAACACTACTTTGAAAAAAGTTATACTACTATATGTCAAGACTAATTATCTGATGATAGTAATAAATTTACTGTGTTATTTATGCAAGGAGAGATAAATTAAGAAAAGAAACATAACAAAAAAACCCAAACCAAAGAAAGACTCAACTGAAAAAGAATGACAGATCAATCTCCCTAATGAACACAGACACAAAAATTCTCAATAAGTTACTCAAACAGAATGCAGCAAATCATCAAGAAAATTATACACCATGATGAAGTAAGAGTCATCCCAGAATAGTTCAACATATGCAAATCAATAAACTTAATACACAATATCAACATAGCCAAAGGCAAAATAATCACATGATCATCTCAGTAGATACATTTGACACATCCAAAACTCATTCATGATTAAAAACCCTATAGGAAATTGGAATAGATGGTCTTTATCTCAATCTGATAAAAACCAGCTATGACAAACCAACAGCCAACATCATACTAAATGGTCAAAAACTGAAAGCTTTCACTCTAAAATCAGGAACAAGACAAAGATGTCCATTATCACCACTTCTATTCAATATAGTTCTGTAAATATAAGCCAAAGCAATTAGGCAAGAGAAACAAATAAAAGGAATAAAGATAGGAACGGAAGAAGTTAAATTTTCATTATTTGCAGATGACATGATACTCTACATAGAAGATCTCAAAAACTTCACCACAAGACTACTAGAGTTAAAAAGCAAATTCAGCAGTATATCTAGTTACAAAGTCAACACTCAAAAAATCAGTAGCATTTCTGTGTAGAAATAACAAACTCACTGAGAGAGAAATTAGGGAAACAGCACCTTTCACAATAGCATCCAAAAAAATTGAAATACTTAGGAATCAGTCTTAACAAAGGATGTGAAAGATCTCTATACTGAAAACTATAGTACTCTTTTAAGAAAGGATATAGAAGAGGACATCAGAAAATGGATAGATATCCCTTGCTCTTGGGTAGGAAGAACCAACATAATGAAAATGGCCATACTCCCAAAATTGTTATGCAGATTTCATGCCATAGCTAATAAAATATCGTTAGCATATCTCAGAGCTAGAGAAAAAAACATTCCTAAAATTCATTTGGAGTCAGAAGAAACCTAGACTGGCAAAAGGAATTCTGGGCAACAAAGTCAAGGCAGGAAGCACCCTAATCCTTGATCTGAAATTGTACTACAAAGCTACAGTGATAAAAAACAACACGGTACTGGAAAAAAAAAAAAACCCACAGACCTGAGAATCCATGGAACAGATTAGAAGATGCAGAAGCAACTCTACACATATTTGGTTACTTGATTTTTGACAAAGGAGCCAAACACATTCACTGGAAGAAAGACAGCCTCTTTAATAAATGGTGCTGGAAAAACTGGCTTTCCTCATGCTGAAGACTAAAATAGACCTATCACCATGCACTAAACTAAAACCAAAATGGATCAAAGAGCTAAATATTAAAACATAAATACTAAAACAACAACAACAAAATCCAGAAACACTAAGTCTGCTGGAAGATAGAATAGGTACAACTCTTAAAGACTTAGGTGTAGACAAAGAGTTTATGAACAAAACTTTGACTGCACAGGAAATGTCACAAAGAATCAACAACTGGGATCTTATTAAAAAGCTTTTACAAAGCAAAGCAAATCACCAATAGAGTGAAAAGACAACCCACAGAGTAGGGAATCTTAGCCAGCTCTTCCTAAAAGAACTAATACCTAGACCATATAAAGAACTGAAAAAAATCAGACCCCTCAAACTCAAAGACTCAGTCCAAAAATGATCACTTTGTTCATCATCACCAGTCATTCAAGAAATGCAAGTTAAAACAACACTGAAACAATGGTTATTATCAAGAAAAGAACCAATAACACTGGTGGGGCTGTGGGGGAAAATCTACCCTTCTCCAGTTTTGGTGAGAGTGTAGACTGGTACAACTACTTTGGAAATCAGTGTGGCAATTCCTCAGATTCCTCAAAAAAACTGGGATTCGTGATCCCATTTGACCCAGTTATTTCCCTTCTTGAGAATTCCCAAAAGAATTAAAAACATACCACAGTGATGTATGCAAACTCATGTTTATAGCAACACATTTTGTAAAACCTAAATCTTGCAAACAACCCAAATGCCCATTAATTTATGGATAAAAAGATGTGATTTTTTAATATAATGGAGCACCACTCAGCCATAAAGAAAGATACACTTGTGACATTTATAACCAAATGGATGTATCTGGAGACCGTAATCATAAGTGAAATAAATTGGCCTCATGTAAATATTGCATTGTCTTTCAGGTGTGAGAAACTGAAAGTGTAAATAACTGAAATGGACAATAGATATTGTGAAATAAGAAATTGTTCAAAAGGAAAAAGGAACTAGGTAAGGAATGGCAAAGAAAAAATGAGAAAAGAAGGATGAAATAAAACCAAAATTTCACAAATAAAGAGGGGAAGTGGGGTTGGAGGGAGGGGAATGAGAAAATAAAAGAGGAACCAAGATATATCATGTACAGGTACAAATTCCTTATAATGATGACTGTGATTATTTTGTCTACCTAAATTGTACCAGTAAACAAGTAAATTTAAATAATTTTTAATCCTGGAAACAGACCCAAACATAGTCATTTTATCTGTGACCAAAACAACACCAAAGTGCAGTGAGGATTTTTTTCATCAATGATATTTTATCAATTGAATAACAGTATTTAAAAAAGAAATTATATTCAAAATCAACTCTAGGTGGATTATATATCTAAGTGTGAAATGCAAAACTAATAAACTTCTGAAATAAAGCAACAAAAAAAATCTTCAGGCTTTGGGTTAGAGAAAGACTTAAAGCATAATGGTTAAATAAATCAAAAATCAAACAAATCATAATTGATACGTAGGACTATGCAAAGTTAAGAAACCATTGAAGTAACAACAGCATTAAAGAGTGTGAAAAGTCAAGTCAAGAAGAGAAAGATAGCCAGGTATGGTGATGTGTGCCTGTAATCTCAGCCTTTGGGAGGCTAAGGCAGGAGGGTTGCTGCAAGTTCAAGGCCAGCCTGGGCTACATGGTGAATTTCAAGGCCAGTCTCAAGTACATAGTGAGACCCTGTCAGAAGAAGAACAAGGAAGAGAAAAAGGGGAAGGAAGAGAAGAGAAGGAGGAAGGCAAGGAAGAAAAGATGGAGAGGAAGAAGGAGACAATGAGAAAGAGAATTTACTCAATACATATAACCAAAAGGAAAATATAAATAAAATGTGTAAAGAATGCTTACCAAAAAAGAGATAGATGAATGGCAAAATATGCAAACAGGAACTTTACCAATGAAGGTACTTACATGGCAAGTAAACATGTGAAAGTATGCTAGAAGTTATTATTTGTTGCATGATGCAAATTCAAACCACAAACTATCATTACACACCACAAAATGACTAAAATAAAAAAAAATTGCCAGGTTTTGCCAAAGGTGCAGACCAATAGGAAATCTCAGATATGTACATCAGTTAAAAGCACATTGGAAAACTGGCAAATCAACAAAAGCAAAAGACTTGTACCTTGTGATGCAGCAGTTTTAACTTTTGAAAGGTTAGTTGAATTGATAAACATCTCTCAGAATTGATTAAGAAAATAGATTGGAACTATTATAATGAAAAAGGATACATCATTTAATATATTTCAGAAATTATTCTATCACAAACAAGGGGCTATTTTGAAAAGTAAAATAAAATGGACAGATTTCTAATAAACTATGCCTTTTGAGATAGTCACATAAGAAGAAACAGAAAGTAAGAATAGTCCTGTAATGGGTGAAACTATTGAATCCTTAATTTAAAACTATCCTACAAACAGAATTGTGCATCCATTTGTAGTTAACAAGTGAATTATATCAAATGTTTATTATTTTGAGCCGATAGAATTAAGAAGGAATGCATTTGACCACACTGAGTGCTAGCCCAGGCTCTTTAAAGGCAAATGGCACTATGAGCTTGGAATAGGAGATAAGGAAATTTGTCCTAGAATAAAGAATAGGTATGCAGTCATGGTAACATGACCACTGCCCACTCATTTTCAATATTAAAATCAAGCTATAGACAAACTTTGATATTCTTGTCTAGTGTGAAGCAAGATCTATAAAAAGTGGAAGTTAAAAAATCAACACGAAGAGGCTGGGGGTTTAGCTCAGTGGTGTAAGCACCTTCCTTGGAAGCAAGAGGTTGTGAGTTTGATCTCTGGTGCAAAATAAAAATAATAATAAAAACACAAAATAGAGAGACAATATTTTAATTTTCAAAAGTAAAGAACCAAGACAAACTGTTGAAAGCTGATGATGCAGGAAATAGAAATTTAAATATACTATTTTAATTCACAAAGGTGATCAAAACAAGAGAACAAAAATGGCTACAAAAACTGTCAAATATTGAGAGAGGAGAGAAAGGAAATAAAATAGCATAAATGTACTAAATCATCATTTCTCATATCAGAAATTCAATGAGTAATGGTTAAGACCATATTTATTATTTAGCAACATAGAGTTACTGCTAGAAAAAATAAAAATTGAAATGGCTAATGAATAGAACTATAGGTCAAAAGGGGGATGGGGAGGGTTATTAATTTTTATTATCAATAATTTCTCTAACATTTGATTTTCAAAAAATATTTGACTATATTACAAAAAAGTTTTTAATAAAAAACACAGTTGGACTGGTGTGAAAATATGGAGGAAACATAAATTAAAGAGTGCATCAAAAGCACTTCTTCCAGTATATGAAGAAAAAGAGGTATCACAGATTGAATTAGAAGAAAAGGAATTTTTCAATAAAGGGTGGTAGAACAATTTTTATCTATTGAGATATACTCATCTCACATCTTGACCTGAAATATAGTAATGCCAAGTGATTAATCAAATAAAGGTAACAGTGAAACCATGAAAGTAGAAAAATCAAATGTGCTATCTTATTTCCTTTTGGGGGAGTTTCCAGGCATAGAAGTGATAAAAAAAAAAAAAGTTCCAAGGGAAATGTTTAATAATGTAAAAATTAAAAGCCTCATTATCGACAAAATGCAGCCCATAATGGTTCAAGGGGAAATAACAAAGTGTGGGCAAATAGTTGCAGTAATGAGGAGAAAGTCTATTATACTGATAGCATATTCATGAGTGTAAGATGACATGAATTTTGAAGTTATTTTTCTGCAATTTTTAAATGTTTAAAATAGAAACCAAAAGGTTTGAATAAAATGGATTTTCATATATTTCTAATATATGTTGGAAATTCTAATAAAGTAACTAACAACACATAATTCTAATAAAGTAATTAACAATACATATTACAAACTTAGAAAGATCTCTAACTTCTACCCTCATTATTTCATGTCCAAAAATTGATTTTAAAGGGAAAAATCAGAAATTCTAACAAAGACTTACACATTTTAAAAATTAGAATGTTTAAAATGAGAGACAGTTGGCATAGCAATTGCTTTCACACATTTGACAAACATTCAGCGTTTCCTATGAGCCAGGCCCCGGTGATACACCGTGAATGAACACACCAACCAACCTCACGCTCTGCTGAGCTTACAGTTTAGGGTGTTTGATGATCAGTGATTGAGGGGCATGTTCAAGAGATCTGTTATCCTCTCAGTTATGGAAAACAAAATGTGAAAGAGGTAAATAACACCAAACTTCTAATTGGATTTTTTGTAGGAATAGGATGGGTGATGTTTACCTTCTTTCTGGTACTTAATGTTTTCCAACTTTTCTAACATGAGTATGTATTATTTAGCAATTTAAAAAAAAAATATATATATATATATATATTTACTGGATGGTCATAAGAAGTAAATGAAAATAAAGTCTACGTGCTTGGCAGAGCAGTTTTTCAGTAAACGTTGGTTTCCTTTCCCTTGCAGTCTGAAGACTCATCTCTGTCCCTTGCTGTCTCCCGTTTCCTATGCACGGTTTGGTCTGTTGCCACCACATTTTTGACATTTCTTTGACGTAAAGTATATTTTAACTTTTAATTAAAACTTCCATGCTTTTTACTAAGTTGGTTGCCTATTATTTTGAGAGAACCATTGCTTGAAATAGTTCAGACCCTCAGGAGAGAGACCTTTAGGCAGAAGCACTTTCTACAGCACCTCAAATCACTCCATGGATGGTGTTGCTTTCTTTACCATGGAAAGTGATTGATGCTATGTTTCTGTGGTTACTATTCTCCTTTACTAATGCTAAAAGTTTCCAGTTTTAGCCTCCTGCATAGAAATGAGGAGATGTGCTGATCTCTAATGGCATGAGCATTTCATTGACATTTTCCAAGCTCTTGTTATGTTGGGCACTATTTTCCTATATTGTAATTAATACTGTGTCCAAGTTGTCATATAAACCTCAGATTTTCAGCTTTTGTCAAGCAGCTATAAAATTACATGTTTGGCAGGGAATATGCCATATAGAGCATTTCTTTCTAAGTTTCAGTGATTATTTGGACTAATGCCTGTAGATTATTTGTCTCTACAAAGTATATAAAGTACAACTACTCTCTCTGAGGTGGGAGTCAGTTTCTTGAGACTTGTTTATGAAAAGCCCCTAAGGATGTGTATTATATTGTAGCCTAGAAATTCTTGATTCAGATGAACTGTGTTAGCTTTCGGTCACTGTGACAAAATACCTGAGAAAACAATTGAAAGGAGGACATATTTATTTTAGCTTACAGTTTCAGAGGTGTCAGTTCATGGTGAACTAGCTCCATTACATTTAGGCCTTTGTGAGGCAGAATTTCATGGTGAGGGAGGAGAGGATGCAGTGTAGGAAATTATCTCACCTCGTGGCATTCAGAAAGCAGAGTGCAACAGACAGAGAGAAAGAGAAAAGGGACCCACAACCACACGTAGAAACCGAAGTCACACATTTATACTCCACTCCCTTCAACTGGGTGTCGCTTCCTAAAGCTTTCATCACCTCCTACCAATATTGCCATCAAATTATGAAACCATCAGTGGGCGAATCCACTGCTGAAGTGAGAGCTCTCATGATCCAGTCACCTTCCCAGAGCACTGCAGAGCACTGTGGTGCTGAACACCGGCCCCAACATGTGAGCCTTGGAGGACGTATCAACTCCAAACCATGCCAGCTAATTGCCTGGAAATTTCTGTGGAAACCGGGACAGGTCTTTGGGAGGCACTAACAAGAGTTTGACAGGATGTTCACTACATTTGCACACTGGTTAGGGAGTTGGTACCCAGGAAGAGAGCAGCAGAGGAATTTCCTGTTGTGATAGGACTGCAGGAAATGCTGTAAACAGGCCAAGCAGTGGCTGGGATAGAAGGCTAGGGAAGTGCAGCAAGATAGATACAGGTGGGTTTGAAGGGAATCTCAGTCGCTTTTAGAGTATTAAAAGCTTAATAGCTAACCTTAATTGAGTACAACGTGCCAGCCAGTATACTGAGAGTTTTATCTGCTCCAGCTCTCTTAAACCACAAAAATCTGTGTGACATGAAGCCATCATTATCTCAAGTTTATCGCAGAGTTACTGGGTCAGCAGTTTGCTCCTAACTGCTGCTTTCTCTTCACAAGGTACAGTGTAGTTGTCCTTTGGAAATAGGATTGTTCAGCAGTGCTCAAGGGTATCCACTGTCAGGGTCTCCTGAGTCACACAGGAGCTACCCTGAGAGGCCATAATAGGGAAAAACATAATGTCAGGGTGATTTGCAAATATAGCAAGACCTGCAGTAGGGGTTTTACAAGGCAGTGCATCTTTAGAAAATACCTAAACTTAGAGATGTGCTGTGCATCTTCATTCTTTGGGTTCTCATACTCACCACCTGCTTAACTTGCATTGTGCACACTCACATTTGCCTTCAGCAGGACCTAAAGTAGAAAGGCATTTTTTAAAAATGTGGCATGATGCCATTGGTCCAATGAGTTAAGTGCAATGTCTCATACATATCCAACCAGCTGGAGCCAGAATCACAGGAAGGTGAAGCCTTATATCAACTTTTGGCAAAAAAATGTAAAGGGAATAATAGTTTTAGAAAGTTAATGGTTAAAAATCATAGCAAAAATACACTGGCATGTTTTATAAACGGTTTGAGCTTTATAAACGATGTGAAGTTAAGTCAATGTTAAGTGTTTGCATTTTGTTTACATTTTAATCTACTGGTTTTCCACAGAGAGGTTTATACAGGAGACATGTTATAAGAAATACTTTTTAAAAAAAGAATTATAGCATATTATGTGTAACAGCAAAACCTTGGAAGTAACTCAAATGCCTGTCAGCAGAACACTAAATAAAAATTAAAGTACAATTATGAAGTGGAATTCTCCACAGAAATATTTTAAAAGCAACCAACTATTGTTAAATTAGCTGCAGGAATAAATTTTATTGTTACAACATTGAAATAAAGAAATAGAAGCAAAAGAATCCATACTGTGTGATTCTAGTTGTATGAAATTCATAGGAAAAAACCAATGTATATTCCTTTTCCAGTTATCATGGTTCAGAAATCAGCAGCCCATCTAGATGTACTTTTTTTGGTAAGTGATCTGTTTTTTCTGTTTTAAAAACTTGTTCTCCTCCTCCTTTGGTTTTATTTGATTTTTCAAAAATTTATCCTGGTTGGGATTCTTCTGAATTTACTACAGCTAAGAACATGCATCTTTCTCTGAGTGGTGCCCCCTCCATATGCCCTGTATTATCTCACCACGGACCTGGACTTGGCTCAAGTCGACCTTTCTCACTTAATCCCCCTGGTTTCTTAACCTGTGCACATTTATCATGCTTCTCTTTCCCATTTCTCATTCTTCTTATCTTTTTCTTTATTCATTTCTTTGAATTTATCTTCCACGCTCTCTCTCTCTCTTTTTTTTTTTCTCATTAGCTGGTCTACTCTGCTACAAAAGTACAAAATCTGCTACAAATTGGATTTTCAATTTGAATTATAATAACACTTCAAGCATATTACATGAACTACTATGTCTATGATATTTTCCATGTCTCATATATTTTCATTTCTCATTTTTAAGCAGATGGATCTTGCAGACTATCTTATTAGCTATGCTTCTCTGGAAATGGGTTCCTACATCTATCATGTAATGTGCAATTGTTTTCTGGTGGGTGCCACTCACAGAGTTTCAGTAGTGCCCTAATTTAACTACTGCATACTTCTATGGGCTATATTAATTACTATTTGCTATTAAAAGAGATTATTCTTTCTTTTTCTTACCTACCATCAGAGAATAACTAGGCGGGTGACAGGATTATTCGGGGGAACGCTTGAGTGGTAGAAAGCTTCAATAATACCAGAATTACATCTTCACATTTTAAATCAGTCCAAACATTCTTCACTATTTCCATGGTTGGAACAGTGGGAAGCTTGGAGTGGGTTTTATAATGCAGTCATTCCTCCAAATGCAAAATATGGCACTGGTCCGAGTCGCTGTCACCATCCCAGAATGAGCAGACTGAGTCCAACTTCTACTGTAGCAGTCTGAACTGTGGGAAAATGATTTGTGGATTTATAGGGATAGATGAGGACCATTAAAGCTATTGTTCAAGTTTGTTCTGTAAATTATCTTTCCTTCTCCTCCCTCTTGCTTCTTGCCTCCTATTTCTTTCCACAGTATATCATATTTTTCTAAAAGTCATTGGCTTGGAAATTCCATTTACAGATCAATAACAGCATTCACAAGTGAAGCAATATAAAGCAACATATCCAAAAGAGTTATTTTGCAGAATTAGAATTTTCTCTTTTATAAGGAATCTGTTTCTAAACAATTATTCTAAAGCTATTACTTTAGCAGGAAAACAAACTAGAAAAATAAGAATAGAAGTATTTTGTAATAGTACTTCTTTTTAAGTGCAACATGCACAAAGATGTCCTTGGTATTAACAGCATTCTTTTATTTTTTATTTTTTCTGGATATCTGAAAAATACATCCAGCTTATTCCCAACCCATACTTTGAATTTGCATTCTAGCTCCCCAGAAGAGTTGTGTTACAATGAGTTTTTAAAAAATTTTCTTTGATTTTCAGTGTTTCATCAACAGTGTTAAAAGAAAGTGTTCCTAGGTAAGTTCAAGCTAGGAACTGTTCAGAATGATGTTCTGAACATCATTTCAGTATTCACTGAGTTCTTCAACTGAAACAGATAAATCTCTTTTAAACCTCTTTTCTGTAGCACACCAAAGATGAAACACATGTGAATTCTCTCTGGGATCAGACTTTTCTCTGGATTCTACTGCATTTCCCCCAAAATAAGGGCCAAGCTAAAACATAGGCTTAGCATAACTTTTTCGGGTACTTGTAATATAAGCATGACTCCAAACATGAGCCCCAGTGTTAAGATGGTCAGTCTGATGAATGCATTTAGCACATCTGTTACAACACAAAGCAGACATATTGAATTATAAAATAAAATATTAACACATAATTAAATAAAAATAAATAATGCTATTTACATTAATACTTATAAAGGATAAAAATTATAATTCAGTATTTGTAAATACGCAAATGGGGATTGAACAAGAGGCGAATGCCTATGTAAACAGATGAACTCAAGACTTCCTGCAATGACCAATTAGCGTCCAGACTCAATGCATAAGTATCATGCACACCTGGTAACGAATGGCCGTGGAGTATCTAATATGAATCTTCTTAACTCAATATATCATGTGCCGTAATGGACATACTTAATGTACTCATGAAATTAAAAAAAAAAATTTCTTATTTTCGGTGATGGACATTTTTCAACCCTTTTGTGTGGACCATCATTCTTAACTGTCATCATTGCTGTTGTCACTCTTGTCCTAGAAGTCTTAAACCAATCCTTGATTTACCAGAAACTTTGTGAAGCCCAGCCTGGAAGAGGTTGTGGCTTGAGTGAAGAATCTGTGGGATAAAATCACTACTACCTGTGTTACCAAAGCACTACAAGAGGCTACATGGACCAGAAATGCTCATTTAATGAGAGCTCGACTGCTGGACATGAGAGATTGGGGCCCATATTTCCTGGAAATAGAGCTGCAAAAAAATTCAGGCCAGAATTTGGGATTTAGAGAGTTACGACAATGTTCCAGAAGAAGATGGTATGGTTGTCTTTGAGCAATAAACACTTTTGTGCACGAATAAATAAAAATTGTTATATATAAGAAAAATTAGACATGCCCTGAAAATAAGCCCTATTGCATCTAAGACCTATTTTTAGGGAAATACAATATTTGTATCTACCTGTACTTGAAAGAAATAAACCTATGATTTAAATTCTGAAACTGGCAGAAAAGGAATCTTAGCTTTTCTCTTTCTTTGGAAACAATCACAACAAAGTCATTGTGTAGGACAAATGTCTTAGTTTTGCCATTCGAATGCCTACTCTTGTGCTCTTGAGAAAAGGCAAGTTTGCATTAGGGCTAGAGGGTGTCAGTGAATTTTCCACATTTGAATTCACCAACATGATCAAACAGCAATGACCAAGTGCACCGTGAATGACACTGCTGCGTTCACTAGGCATTTATTTACCTCCTTCCCTCTTTTTATCTCCACAAAACCCATAAAAAGCAGCTGCTCTTATCCTCCTCTTACTAAGGAGGAACCAAAGGGAGAGTGCCCGAGGGTATGTAGTTTGTCCTCTTAAGATAGGCGGGATCCCTACCCCTGCTCTACCCGAGAACAGGGAGAGACAAGATGCCTGGCCATGTGCAGGAGTCTCACTGCAGGGGTGAGTGACAGTGCAGTGCCACTTGGGGCAGGGGTCACGTGCCTGGGACTGGTATCCAGTAGACTGAGAACCGGGGAGAGCCTGGCTCTGACTCCTCCCACCCCACCTGCAGAGATGAAAAGGGTGTCAGGGACCACATTGCGGTTTAGTTGTTGCTGTTGTTTTTCCTTCTTTTCACCAGGCACTGAAAGATCACTGGGCACTGCGCCTCCCCCAGGGGTTGGGGCCATGATTGGGCAGCCTGGAGAGCTTCCAACAGCAGCAAATTTGGAACTGGCCTGGCTGGCTGAGACATTCTCAGGTGCTCAGGCACCTGAGCTTTGTGCCTGCCTACTTCCAGCCTGGCCTGCTGGCCAGTGGCCACCTCGTGGGGGCTGGCCCTCACTGCCTTTTAATCTTCATCCCCCTGCTCAGGGCCTACAGCGACTGAAGCGTGAGGGTTCAGCCGAACACCAGCGCCTGGAAACCTCTTGACCAGGAGCTGCACTTATCTCATCCCAGTGTTTGTTTTCTTTTGCTTTGTTTCAGGTATTGTCACCCAGCTGATCTCAGACTATGTCATTTGAAGGCTTAGGCACTAAGATTCACAGTAAGGCAGTAATTGTGGAGAAGAGAACGAAAATGTCCTTGATTAAAAGTGATAAGAATCTACCCTTGTTCTTCTTTGTTTTTATGAGTCTTTTAGGGATTGTCCTCTCTTCCAACGTGGGTAAGGTTTCCTGCAGCCACCAGCAGCAAGGAGGCCAGGATCTCCATTAGAACAGGCTTACCTTGGAGGATGAAACATTTCCAACATGTCAGCTTTACTGCTTTTGGCATGGAGCATTCATTCTCTCTGGAATGTAAACTGGAAGACATGGCTCTAAAAATGTTCTTTTAGCTCTGAGCAAGGCTGTGCAGCTGATATGAGCTGGGGAGTGCGGCACGGTCTCCAGGCCTTTCCCTCTCAGTCTGCTAGTAGCAGGCTCTCAGGCTCACTAAGGAAGCTCTCTCTGCACAAGATCCTGCCCCAAAGACCACTTTACCTTTCTTTCCATAGGGCAGCAAGTTTCTTCTTAGAGGAGAGTCTAATTTGTAAACTACTTGCCCAAATTAATGACACAAGGATTTGCCAATGAGCAATGGTAAAGAAATGACCCATAGAAATGTTTTAGTTAATTAAATGTTCTGGAAGATAAGTCTGGCATCATCGTTTGAACTGAGTTCCAAAGAAAGGCTGTTCCAGACACAGCAAAACTGTGCCAAAACTCATGCAATCATTCATTGATAGCATCAGGAAACCTTCTAGGACCTTGCTGTGAACAGTGGTTCTTTCTTTTTGCACATAAGGCTAGCTGTAGAAGTGGGCCGCTGAGGTAAATGACTGCTCAGAACTTACTGCTGACCATCCAGAAATAATTATTTGATGAAGGGAGAATTTTGGGACACTTGGAGAAAGGTGATCAGTCATCTCAGATTTTGTGACAGCTAAGCACTGGGTAGACTGTGTAGAAGACTAAGATGTGTCAGTCTGGATCTGAAACATCCCCAAAGGCCTGCATGTGCAAGGCTTGGACCTACTGCGGTGCTACATGGGAAGACACAGAAACTGCAAGAGTTAGGCCACAGAGGGAGGTCACAGGTCTCAGAGATATGCCCTCAAAGGGGGTCGCAGAATTCTGATCTTTTCTTCTTTCTTTCTCTTTTGCTCCTCAACATTCCCTGCCAAGTGCCCTTGCCTGGTCATAGGCCCAAAAACCAAACGGCAAACTGATCACAGACCGAAACCTCCAAAGTTGTGAGCTGAAATGAACCTTTCCTCTTTTTCACTTGGTTATTTCCATGATTTGTTACAGTGAGGGAAAGCTGTGGGAACGGGGTGCTGAGTCAGAGCTGGGGGCTGGAAGTCAAGAGGAGAGCAGGGATCTCAGGATTCGGGGATAAATCTGGAGAAGGCATAGAGCAATCAGGGACCCAGGGAGTATCCCACAAAGGACAATGTGGACACTTGGATGCTTCGCAGGGCTCACCCTGAGCCAGGCTCCAGGTCCTGAAGACAGGATGGGAAGAAACAAGGGTACGTGGGCAGCTTCAGGACAGAGATGCAGTCATGACATCAGACTGGGTAAGGGGTGCAATTAAACTGACTTGATATGGAGAACTTTCTGAAAAAGTACAGGCAGATGTACCAGTGAACACAGCTGATGAGCAAGACACTGAAGAGTCAGGCAAACTAAGGGTGGGGTTTGTGCTACATTAGGCTGCAGTGTGAAATGCTCCACACCCGGGATGCAGGGCCATCCGGTGATAACTATGCAGCTTCCGCTGCTGCAGTGGGCCAGCAGGAGGGGCAGAAAATCAGGAGAATCATCACAGAGGAAAGAGCATGGTCACAGCCCAGGCAGGGATCACAATCTCAAATCCTCACAGGGACCAGGAGGGCAAAGAAAGTGCATGCACAAAGCAGGCAGAGGTTTGCAGTCACAGGGAGACATGGAGAAGCTGAAGAGCTCAGATTCCAAATTCTTGAAAATTACACGTCAATAATTTTGTGTGTCCTGGGACCAGACTCAGCTCAGGGAGTAGAGTTCACAGCTCCTAGTCTCCACTGAGATTTAGGAAAAGCATTCAAAGATTCAAGACAAAGGTGTCTGACTCCAAGACTAGGAACTTTGAAAGGGGAAGGAGAGGAAAGGATCTTAACCAGGTATTTATAACGTAACCACAAATGAACCTAAGGAGCGGGGTAGGGAAGAAGCCCACAGCAGCCTCTGATCTCAGGGCAGTCACACATGTGTTCATGTTTTCAATGGCCATGCGTGATAACAGGGGAAAGATAACTCAGCCAAGAATGAATATAACAAGAGAGCAGTGTGCACCACAAAAGTCAGAATGACAGGGCAAAGTTTGGACCAGATCAAGGCTGCACAGGTGCTAAACACAAGAAAAGACTTTTAACACTACACAAACTGGGCTGGAGATACAGCTCAGTGGTGCAGCTCCTGCCTGGCATGTGCAAGGTCTTGAGTTCAATTCCTGGTACCAAAATTTTTAAAAAAATCTGTACAAACAAGGAGAGCAAGGTATAGATCTGCTGCTCATGGCCAAGAGTAATGGTAACAGAAGATAGAGAAAGCAGAAAGAAACAGAAGCAACAATTCTAATTTTACTTTCCTCTTTATATTTAGGGGAATATTCTTCACATCTAGCATGGAGAAAAAGGATCCCATATTGTCAAGCAAGACAAAGCCTAATAGGAAAAGGTCTGGCAAGGTCCTGCTGATTAATCTCTCTGTTCTCCTGAGGAACCAGAACCACTGGGCAGTGTCACCACTCTACCCTGCAAGCTTTGCTGTCGTGACACACCTGGGCTCCATTTCTCACTGTAGGAAGCAGGCCCCAGCCACATCTCAGAGCTCTCTCTGTGCCTCCCCAGCCTTGGGACCACTCTGTCCCAGCATGGCTCCTTGGTGGTCACTCCAGTGGTTCAGTGAATCACAAGTGCAAGGTCTTGGATGTGGCAGTTCCGTGACCCAGTGGAAGATGGTGCAGGGTGCTTGCCTGCAAAAGTCATTGCACTGGCAGAATCCCTGGGGAAGAGGCATTAGCCTCCTGAAGAGTCAGGCAGACTTGGGATGGAGCTTATGCTACATTATGCTTCAGTCTGAATTGTTCCACACCCGGGATGCAGGATCATTGGGTGATAACTACACAGCTTCTACTGCTGCAGTGGACCAGTAGGAGGGGCAGAAAATCAGGAGAATCATCACAGAGTTTTGATATAAAACCAAGAAAAGCAAGTGGGATGTTAGTCAGGAAAAGCACTCCATTCCCTATTTGCCATTTATGTGGCTTTAGAAAAGTTATGTGGTTTCTCTGCCACTCTTCCCATGTGTGAAGTAGATAAGAATGGTGTCCTTGCATAGATTAAAAGGTTTTGTCATAACTTCAGCTGAGACAGCATATGTAAAAGTAATCTGTGAGTGCATAAAGCTATTGTCCTAGTGGTCACACATGGCTAGGGAGAGAGAAAAAGACCACGGAAGTTCAGTTATCCTGAGGAAGTAGGGTACCATTGAGCACAACTCACCTCGTCTGGGCCTCTTTCTCCACATCATTAGACATTGTTGCATATCCAGTGGAAATATAAAAGGTTTGTGAAGGGGACATTTGAATTTTCATGGAAAAAAATGTCAGCCTTATTCTAGGTAGTGAACTTTAAGCGGGAGGTGTTGGGAATCAAACTCAGGGTCTTGCTCTACCCCTAAGCCACATCCCCAATCCTGTGGGTTCTTTGAGGAGCACAGAATGTCCCTGTGCCCTGTCCTGTGGCTTACCTACATGTGTCAGGACACTTAGGGTTTTGTGATTGGTGTTGCTTTGTGTCTCAATATGAAGTACGTCTTAATGTTGATGATTTCTAAATTTTCATATTTCTTTTTGCTCTCTTTGGACTTACTAAAGTTTAGCTCTTAAGATGAAGATACAAGAATTCTTGTCTGAACAGCAAAAAGGATTAAAAAATATAGTATGTCTGGATCTTGGTTTCTAAAGATTATTCTCCCCTAGGAGGAACCAGGTCCCTCATCCCTCCCTCTCTCTCTCTCTGGATTCCTTTGTCTTTTGCAAAGTTCTATCTCCCTGCTTCCTGTTTTCTATACTGTGTCAGGAAGTCAGGAAATGCTCAAGAATGATGGAAACTTGCTGGAGGTTAACTCAGTGGCACAAGCACTTGCCTAGCAAGTGCGAGGTCATGAGTTTGATCCTTGGTACCAAGGGGAAAAAAAAGGAATGATGGAAATTTGTCAAAGGATACAAGAAACTTTGGCCAAATTTGGGACATTTTGAGCATTAAAATACACAGTGATATTCACAGATTGTACACAATGAGTCAAAGAACTCTGTGAGTCAACACTCAAACAGACAATCAAGGGACAGGACAAAGTTGCTCCTTACAATAAAGCCCCAGTTATCAATATAGGTTGAGTGACGAGGTTAGTAGCAATCATCACTTGACAACTAGCACAGCAATATTTGATGCATGCACCAGTTACCTATGAGCGCTTAAACTTGTGGGTGAAAACTGGATGACCAAGAGGATACGGATATAATCTAAAATCACCTCCCCACAAATCGCTTCCTGGTTCCAGACACCCCATTAACCAAGGCAGAGAGGGAGTGTGTTCCACATTGGATCCCACGGAAAGTTCACAGGACTCTATCTTCAGGATACACACAGCCTACTGACTGTCATTTCTCATGGGGAGGCTGCTGCACCCCACACATGCCCTGTCCCTGTTCCCATCCACAAATCCCATGACCGGTGGATCCCGTCACAGGGTGAGTCTGGTGACATCACATCTGAGCAGCACTTACTGGTGCCCCAGCTCAGTCTGAACCAAACCCCAGGTCCCCACAGCAGCCACCTACCTTGAGGACTGGCCCTGTGTCTCTGCCTCTCATGACTGTGGCTCTTATGCACTTTACATGGGCTCTTCCCTAGAAAGGACGTAAACTTTTAGTTGTTTCTGTATCTCGGTTGTAGTGTGTAATGCTACAGTGAACATGGAATGCAGACGTCTTGTTACTGATTTCATTTCCTTTGGATACATACCCAGAAGAGGCATTGCTGGGTCCTTTATGGTAGGTGTATTTTTAAGTTTTTGAGGTTCTTCCATACTGTTTTCCATAATGACTTTACCAATCTACATTCTGATTAATCGTATATAAGACTTCTAGTTTCTCCACTTTCTTGCCAATGTTTGTCATCATTTATTTATGAATAAGTTGTGATATATAAATATATAAACACATACATATATAATGGAATATTATGTAGTCTTAAAAACTAGATGCTTAAAGAAAATGAGATACTGCCCTTTATGACAATGTTGATGATCCTAGAGTTATTATGCTAACCCAAAATAAGTCGTGCTTCATGATCTTACTTGTATGTTGCGTTTTCAAAACTTCAGTACATGGAAACAGAATAAAATGGTGGTTGCCAGGGTTAGGGCAGTGCGGGAAATGGGGATGTGTTTGTTAAAGTGTTCATAGTTGCAGCTGTGTAGGGCGATTCAGTCTCAGGATCTGATGTCCAGCACCATGACTGCAGGTGACTACAGTTTATGATGTATTAAAACTTTTCTAAGAAAGCTGCTCTGACTGCAGAAGAAGACATAACTACATGAGGAGATGAAAGTGTTAATTTGCTCAATTATACTAATCATTTCACTCCATAGGGCATATCAAACATCTCATGGTTGATCTTAAACACACAGTCAGTCCTCGGTGTCTGTACCTCCCACAGTGTGGACTCAACCATCGATGACTGAAAATGGTTTTTTTTAAATTGTGCCCATACTGAACATGTATAGATTTTTTTCTCATTATTAGTCCTTAGGCAATGCAGTCTGAACACTATTTATATAGCATGTAGATTGGATTAGGTATTATGAGTAATCTATATATGACTTAAAGTAAACTTAAATTTTTACACAAATCCTATGCCATTTTATTTTTCATTGTATGTGTTTGCGATACACAAGCAATACATCCGTTGTGGGGAGTCTGCACATGTACGCATTGAATCTCAGTCTTTTTCACTTTGCTTCCCCCTTTCCCTCTCCTTTTACCCCTACATCCCCTTCCATCCGCAAAATGTCCACCTCCATGTTTCCCGTCACCTGCCTTTATTATGCTTTGTAGATGACTTGCATTTGGGTTTCCTCATTTAAGCTTAACCATGTGATATTTAATGTTCTGTGTCAGTAATTTCACTTAGTATTATGGTCTCAAGGTGACCTATTTTCCTACAAATGACTCAAATTTATCCTTTTATGGCAGAGTGGTACTCTATTGTGTATAAATACATTTTCTTCATCCATTCATCTGTTGATTAGCATATAGACTATTTCCAAGATTTAGCTATTGTCAGCTGTGTTACTATAAACATGGGCACTGTGCCATTTTATATAAGAGACGTAAGTATGTGTGGATTTTGGTTTCCAATACCCCATGGATATGGAGGACCAACTCTACAATTTTCTTAATAAATAGTAAATAAGTAAATGAGAATAAAATTAGTAAATAATTAAATGAGAATAAAATTGTGACCCTGCTACATTCACTCTGTATCTGTTAATACTTTCTCATTTATCACATGACTCGTCATTTATGTTTGGTAATTGTCTGTATCCCATCATAGAAGTCGATTAGGGGAAAATACCCCCTTCCCCGAGAACAGTGAAGTGAACTTTTGAGAGATCACATGGCCAGACGGTTCTTGGCATCATCGCCTGGCTCAGCTACTCTTTCCTGAGCCTGCGCATGGTGCCTAGGTGAGCCGTTACCCTATACTCAGCTGCCCGAGCGACGCTGGGGTAGCTTGGTTTGCTGCCAACAGAAAGGGTTCTGTGTGCCTGCCATGGCACACATGCATAGGTTCGCACTGCTGCCCTAGAACATATCAGACATGCAATATATATGTGTATATATGTATATATATTTTTTTGGATGCTGAGTAAATCTGTATGTGCTGATTAAGTGCTACTCTTGACACCAGCATGTATCAGATAAGCAATGGGAAACAAAACAAACTAGCAACAATAAAAACAAAACTAACATAAAAACCCATCACTAAGCTAATCACAACACATTTGTCATGATTCCCAGGTCTTTCCAACCTGCTTACTTGGGGAATGAAGCAGAGATACAGAGGAATGATCTCAGCACCGAATGCTTAATTCTGGGCATTTTCTGGAGTCCAATACAGGTTCCTGGGAAGAGGTGTTCCCAACGGGAGAGGGAGAAGAGTCTCCAGAGGAGGTGGGGCTGGTGAGGACAGTGGTGGGGGTCAAGGAAGAGGTTGTGCTCAGCATGGTTCTGGGGAGGGAGGCCTCAGGGAGCTGCTGCATCTTTTCTACTAGTCTTAGTTGGCATCAACCCCCTCCCCCGACCCCAGCACACCTGAGACAGAGATTTAAGGTCTTGATGCCTTAGGGAGGAATTCCAGGCTGCAGCAGGAGGCAGGAAGTGAGACAGGGAAAAGAAGGAAGCTAGTCTTTGTGCGCAAATGAGCAGGAGACCATAAATGATCCTGCTGGGGCCTCCAGGGGTGGTGTGAGCCCCAGAGAAATCTCTGGGAGAAGACAGGAAGCTGACAGAGTCAGCTCTACTCCCATTCCTCCTTCGCGGAGGCCCCAGTTCCCCAGCACTTCCAGTCTGCTATGCGAAGGGCCCAAAAGACAGTGGTGGCATAGACAGCTGCAGGTGACCAGGAGCCAGGAGGAAGCTCGGGGTGAGTAGGAACGGTGTGGCGTCTTGAGGCCGAAGGCAAGCAGGGCTCATCAGCACAGCACAGTCTGCATCGCACGGCAAATAGCAAGAGAAGCTGCAGAAACCGTGAGCATGAGTTTATTCAAAAATTAGAAGAATTTGCTTTGCTCAGTCGCAATGCCTGGTCCAGTTTTGAACTCCTGTACAATCCAATCCCTTGTACTTTATAAATTATAAGGAAGGTTGGAACATCAAATAAAGAAGATTGATCATGGCCATCGCAGCGTCACTGCGAAGCTATCCTTCCTGTGATGGGCTGTCAATTAGCATCACCTAGCTGTCTAAAATGATCTCCCCCAAGAAGAGAGAATATGGGGCTAAAAATTAGGACCCAACCCACACCTCAATCCCTTTGCAAAGGCAAAAGGCACTTGGGATTTAATATTTAAATTGGACTCTATCATTACTGGGCAAAAAAGTAAAGCAAATGTCATGTGTCTCCTGGCTGAGGGTAAATTTCTGAAACGAGGCAACCCAGTTCAGTGGGCAGGGAAATGCCCTTGACTGTGGACAGAAGTCCAGTGCAGAGGAACCGCTAGGGAGCCACACGACACCCTCTACTGTCCCCGCAGGCCAGCAGTGAGGTCAAGGCCCTTGAAAGGCAGACAGACAACCATGTGAGAAAGGGGAACCTACATCCACAAGGACAAAACCCAGGGTTTCTGGGGTTTCTGCCAGAGCACAGCTTGCCTGCTGAGTGGGAAATGCCCTTGAACCCTGCAGGTCTGTCAAAACCATTTCCATCAGAAGCAGCCCTGCCTTCCACCTGCTGGTAACTGCACAACACCAAGCCACTTCTGGTTCTGGTGGATTCTTCTCCACTCCTGAACCCTCCTGGAATGTGACTTAAGGGGCAGCCAGCCTCGGCCTGCATGTGGGAGACAGGCATCTCAGCAGCTGCTTGGGGGTGGAGGCACCACACATTTTAATTATCTGAAGGTTACCATAGACAGTGGCGGTGAACCTACGGCTTTACACCATCAAAAGCTCTAAAAGGTTCACCGTCACTGCCATGGAGTTTAGTCACCCACCCTGCTTTAGAAAGTGCGTTAAAGGGGGCTGTGTGGTCCTATGTGGGAACTCAGTGAATGAGTCGGTAATTATGGCGGTTTACTTGATCTAGGAGGAGTGAAGGGTAAGAGAACGAGATATTTCTGTTGCTCGGTCTGCTGGGTCCTGCTCAGGATTCCCCTCCTTTCTGCAGAGTTCTGCATCCAGACCTTGTCGTGACCCCACTGAAGACCCCTGCCTGCCCTTTCTTACCTTGTCACCTTCATTCGGGCAGGCATCGTTTTATCTCACTGGCCTCAGGGAAGCTCTTCTAGTGGGAAGAACAGAGTGGCACAGAAATGTTGTGATGTATTCAGGGACACATGGCTGGCAAGGGCAAAGCTGAGATTCAAAGCCTCAAATTTTGGGCTTTTGTCTCCAAACCCAGGCTTTTCCCATTTCACTCCCATGCCCTTCTCCCTGCCAGCCACAGAAATGACTGCTAAGGTACAAACCTGTGAGGCGTATTAGTAGGGAAGGGTGTTCACCCTTCCTCATCCTCACTGGATTGTCTTATCCAAGGCAGTTCTAATGGGGGGGTAGAGAGGAGCGATTTCCAGAAGGGAAGAAGGAACAAGAGGAGAAAGGAGAAAGAGGAGGAGGAGGAGGAGGAGGAGGAGGAGGAACACTTTTCACTGAGCATGTACCACGTCACTAAGCTAAGTAATTTACAAACACTTTTTCTAATTAGTCCTTTAAATAACTCCATGGTTTTCACAGACAGAAGAGCTAGAATTCGGTTAAATACCATACTCAAGTAGGTCCCAATGCCACTAAGGGGCTGACCTGCTGGTCCAAACCCAGCAGGGTGCTCCTGACTGTGCCACTTTCCCTTTCATGGCAAGAAAGTCTCTGGGGCACGTAAGTCCCTCCCTCTCGGCAGCTACCCCTTTTCATATTGCAAAAGTCCTGCTGCTAAGGAAGCATGGTGAGGTGCTGGTGACAGTCCCAAGGACTTTCTCTCTTAGTGCTGTAGGTCTTAAAACCACTCCATGAACTAGAAGCTGCTATCGCTTGTCCCTCAAAGCTCCACCCTAGTCACTCCAGTCTGATTAGCTTGTCCCCATGTACAAGCCACAAGGACCAGAGGCCCAGGATTGGTGATGAAATCACTAGCCCATTCCCTCTGCCACTGACAAGACAGGTGGTGAAGATGACTCTGCTTCAGAAGGAAGCTGCTCATAAACAAGTACCATTTGCATTGATTTGGGGGAGTCCATGTTCATTCTGGAGGAGTTTGAAAGTGGGTTCATCTACCCAGCCTCACAGGCTACAGGGAAGCTTGGTGCTTGTGGAACTGGGCAGGAGACCAATGTAGACAGAAGCTGCTACAGCCCAGTAGCTGCTGGCTGCATAGTCCATGCGGGTGTCCAGCTTTGCTAATGACTTCCTGCTAGACAGATAGCCACCTAATGTCAATGAAAAGTGCCACCCTAACCTGCAGATGGTACGAATGACCAAGGCATGTCTTTCATAGCACCTCAGATGTCTTGTCTGGCACAATTCAAATTTTTTCCTCTTTGATGTGTGCTCTGGTAGAGAGAAGCGGTCCACCACCTTTGCTCACCCATGACGTGCCAGACCTGAGCTTGAATAGTGACTCACTCATTTCATGGGAAATATGGGTGTTTCTCCACATATAGCACAGACAGACAGACAGTCAGAGAAGTCCAGGCACTCACACCCAGACCTGCTTCCCAGAATATCTCCCTCCCTCTCTCAGCAATGGCTGAGACCATTTTCTATCCTGGGAGAAGAGAGGAGAACCCTCCCTGGTTGAGTATCACTTATGGGCCTCCTACTGTGTGCGATGCTTTCATCCCTTATTCCTCACAGAATTGTCTCCGTTCATGTAGAAGTCTCTTGAACCAGGGATTAGGATTCCCACTATCCAGACTGAGAAAGATCTAGCAACCGATCCTAAGTCACACAGCTAGAGTAGAACCACAATTTAAATCTGGGTCTTTCTGACCATCATCCCACCATACTGGGCAGGCTTTCTTAAATCTCTGGCCCAAAACATATAGTCTTGTACACACACACACACACACACACACGGCCTGTTGTGTGAAGCCTCATTTTAGGTGAATGAAGAATGAAATATTTTTAGTGCGTATTCATTTTGTTACAAGCTTCTCTGTGAGTCCCCTTCTTGGACCAGCAGGACCACTGATCCATGTCCCAGCTGAGTACCTCTTCCAGGTGCTATCCATACCACACAACTATTTTTGTGTAGGGTTCCAATGGACTTTATTGTATTCACTCCTTCGTCCCTCAGTTGAATCTTTTGAGTTAACCTGCTTTCTTCCAATTACCCAGATCCATGCTGACTACATTTGAGACCTGACAAAACTCCAGATCTGCAGGTCTAGAAATAGATTTTGAAATCAGCAGAGATGTGAGACAGTTATAACCCTGAGACTATTAATACCAATGTATGGAATTCCTAACACACACTGTTGCTGGTCAACTGTCACAAAGCATCATTCATGCACTTCAGGGAGTTTAAGTAGATCCTGAATTTGTCATTAACACTCTGTCTGAAGCCCTAGAAAACTGCAGTATACATCTCTCACCACTATTTCATGTGGAGTGATTGACAAAAGCAGTGTGGTCTGTAATTTGATCAATATCCCAGTTTTCCATAGCTGGACACAGTGATGTACACCTGTAATCCCTGAACTCTGAGAAGCTGAGGCAGAAAAATCCCAAATTTGAGGAAGTCTATGCAGCTTAGTGACTAAACAAGACTCTGACTCAATTTTTTAAAAGAGAAATTGGAGATTTAGCTGAGTTAAAAGATCATGGGTTCAATTCCCAGTAAACTCTCCCAAAACCAGTTTTCTACCCTAAAGTATCCTTTAAGTACAATATTTCCACAACTTAAGTTTCTTCAGAAACGTGTCCTTTCTTTCAAAGTAGCAGAGGGGACTGCTTGCTCTAGCAGCACATATGTAAAGTTACAGAAAGGAAAAATAATCCTCTGTTCATGCCACAGTTAGCTATAAATTGCTAAGATTTCCTCCTGAGAGGATGGAAATGTGAATAAAGCTGGAAAGATCTATAATTGCCTGACTTCAAATATTGGGTTGTTGAAGCTTAAGGAAAAGTTGAAAATGAGAAAAATTCAACTGTCTTCAATTTTCTAGGGGTGTGCATTTTTGCATATCAGTTAATAAATAATAAGAATGGTATGGGGCAGCTCCATCTTTATATCATTTACTGGGCAAATGCAAATGGGGTTTTCAAGTTGAACTGTAGCTGGAGAATGCAGTGCTTTTCACCCTGTAAGCTTCTCCTGCAAAAAAGCCAGTGATTTTCACAGATATCAAAGGAAATATTCACTGATGACATCAATAATTAACTTTGCCGTCATCCCCCCAGAAGGGTGCATTTAAGGGAAGATTATCAAAGGACTACAAAGACATTTGAGTAATGGTGACATCACAAGATTTTAGAACTCCTTTGATGATGAAACCGCGTTATGTAGACTAACTGGCAGGGTCAAATCATCAATATTTGATAAGCTCAGAAGCAGATATAGGATGGTTGAGGACCTCATCTCACAGCTTTGCTGTCCACGCAGCTGTGAACAAGAGTCCCAGTCCCACTGTGACCACTATGTGTTCAAAGTAACTTAAATTCCCTCATGCTCTCATTTTTTCTTCAGTTTATTCCTTCAAGGAGGTTACACTACTATGCATCAGATGCTCCTGTAGCTGCTGGAAGTTTATCAAGGAAGCAACGAACTCTTGTCTGAACAGTGTTAATAATCACCTCTTATTTTCCATGGAGGTTGGTTCTAGAGCCTCCTGCAGATACTCGACCTCCAAATTTCAAATCCCTGTGTGAAATGGTGTAGGGCTGGGATGTGGCTCAGTGGTAGACTGTGGATTTAGCATGTCCAATCCCAGTTGTGGTGGATTATCTAACAATTACCTTGTAACATACAGCTGAACTGAACCAGCAGTGTGCTGGGTGTTGTTGGCCCACCTGAGGATTGTTGCCAACAGCATAAAAACAGAAGGGAAGATGATAAGCTATTGATTCTCCTGGAGAAGCTCGTCATACTGGTTTTCCTGATATGAACTCAGCAGTTCTCATCATCAGAGGAATGTGGATGGCTGTTGCTAAGGACGGCTGCAGTTCTCTTTGAGGGAACTCTGGTCCTTACCTTGAGTGTACCTTCTTGGCTCCAGTGCAGATTCCTCAGCCTGCTGGCACAGACCCTTCTTCCTGCTGGTGCAGACTTTCTAGCTATCACCACTGACTTTCAGGACTTCCCAGTGCAGATCCTTGATACAGACTTGCATGAGACATTGTTGTGGGCTCTAGACCTTTAGCTGGCCTTGTGGGGGACATTGCCATGGGCTCTAGCTCTTTTGCTGGATTTATGCAGGACATTTCCATGGGATCCAAGCCCTGAGCTAGATTCTTTGGTTTTCCAATGTGTGGAAATATCTGTACTCCTTTTCATTTGACTATTTGGGTGAATATTATAAAATAATTTTAACAATGATGTGCCCTGCATTAAATCTTTTCCCTTGTAAATCCTGATTACAACAATGATAGAACATGGATTTAGCATGTGCAAGACTTGGGTCCATTCCCAACATAACAAACTAATGTAAAATGGTGTAGTGTGTTCACATCTTCCTGTATATTTAAAATCATCTCTAGATAACATAATGTGCCTAAAATGATGTAAATTCAGTGTATGTTTTTGTTGTACTCTGTTGTTTAGGGAGTAATGATCCAAAAAAGCTACATACATTTAGTATAGATACAATGTTTTAAAACTATTTCCAATGTGTGATTGATTGAGTCTTTGAATCAGGAACATCATGTATAGAGTGCTGACTGCATATTTTGGTATATGAGAAGAAAATATATGTATCCACACAATTATTATATAACAAGATAATTTTAAACTAATACATAACCTACTGTTATATGGAGTCAAATAATTTTGTGTAGATACAATCTGAGACAGTGATTAGTGCCTTGGAAAATATAAGCTGGGACTGAGGCAAAGGTGGAGTCTTCCCATGATGGATGGCATTGGGCAGAGTTACGCTGATCTGGTGATTGCAGAGCAGACTTGGAAGATGGGACAGGGAGCCAGGCTGGTTCTGCATGAGGACTGTTTTAGGTAGAGGGGCCCGGGGGAGCAGGACTCTGAGGCAGGACTCTGCCTCCCTGTTTCCCTGGGGAAGGAACTGCCTGGGCACAGGGTGTCACAGGCTCAGTCCCCGTAGAGCTTTGTGGCCACTCTGGGAGGTCTGGCTTTGGCCCAAGTGAGTAGAAAAGTGATCAGAGGGCCAGGAGCCAAGAAAGACATGACCTGACTCCTGAAATCTCAATGCACCACCATCTGCAGGTCCCAGTGCCTGGTAGACAGCAGGCTATAGACAGGAGCTGGAGCCCATTTGGGAACACTGTGCAGTGAGTGAGGTAAGAGAGGGTTTCAAGTGCTCCTGGCAGGTCAGCAAAGATGAGAGCCAGAAATGGATGACTGGATTTAGCTTGGGGGTTGGGGCAGAGGCACTTGGAGAACTATGGCTCCCCTCGGTTCAGGGTAAGGATGAAGGTCTAACTGGGGAGAGGATGCAGAGGAGGGCCACAGACACTCCCATCAGGAGTGCTTGAGGAGTGAGGAACAGGGCTGTGTCAGAAGGATATGGGATCCAGACCAGGAGAGAGAGCAGCATAAATTCATGCTGGAGAGTGATCAAGAGGAGAGTGGAAAAGTGGGTTTTTGTGGGAAGAAAAGAGATGAAACCTGGAAGAGTATGAGAGGGTAGATCTTCTGTATAATTGGGACTTTCCATGGTGCCATCAGGGATGGTGCACAGTTACAGGACATGGCAGTGTGTGTGACTGGGCAGGTAGATAAGGTGGTGGGGAATTGAACAAATCTTCTTATGATCACCTGTTTTCTCAGTGGAATAGAAAAAAGGTCACATAAGCAGAGGGTGAACAGGGAGAAAGAGAATTGGGATAGTTCTTGAAAGAAGAGAGGTTGTGAAGAAGGCTCCTGGGAGAGTGAGTGGAAGAACTGTGATGAGATTGTAGCAGGAATTTCCAGGCTTATTAATGCCTTACTTGATATTAATGTCATGGACTTGAAGTGAAATTCATCATATTAGCTGTGCTGTTCTCCCTTTTCATGTTCAGCTAACAGATTCAAGCACAAAAGAGGCAAAGAGGTGAATTTAAGTAGAGCTAGGATTTTTTTTAATCACAAAAGCATGATAAAAGGAAAAAGGGATTCAGGCATTAAGAGCATCCAATTGAGAGTTGCAAGAGTGACTCTCATGCTAGGTCACAGAATGCTAGGCTTGAGCCCTATAAGTTTTAGTAGGGTCAGAACAGATCTCCACCTGCCAGGCACCACCAACAGAAGGCTCCTTCTTGCGAGCAGTCAGCAAGAGCAGGAACACACAGCCAGGTACGTTCCATGCACCTGTAGGCCAGCATTGGAGGCCCTTGGTTCCTTCAGGCAGCCATCATCCAATAGCAGAATCAGACAAATAGACTCCTGTGTGCCTGCTACCATTGTGGAAGTCCCAGTATACACACAGGCTGAGAGAAGCAACCCTACCTCTATGCAACCCTGATCACCAGGGAAGCCCCAGTGTAGCTGCATAGGTCTGGAGAAGCCTGCTACATGCCCTGCTACCTCCCTGTAAATCTGGGGTTAGAGGAAACCAGGTGCCTATCCTATCCCCCTACACCATGGAAGAGCACCCAATTTGGGAAGTTCTTGGGCCCCCACAACCAGGAGAATGTCAAGATGAAAGAGTAAAAGGCAATCTCAAACCCTCCAGCCCATGCAGAATAAGTCTGGGAGACACAGTCATAGAAAAAAATGGAACTCACAAACCTTAAATCTCTAAGAGGATAGCAACTGAAGTAAGGAAACAACCTCATGAGATTGTAAAAGCAGTCAAATCAGAAATAAATAATAGGTAAAAGAAGAAATCACAAACATAATTAAAGGATTGCTCAGCATGTCTAAAGAAGACATAAGATAAAAAGAAGAGCATAGGAAAATGATGGAAACCTTGAATGAATGTAGAAAGGAATTACAATGCATGAAACAGATTCAAAGAGAGATCTAGGAAATTAAAAATCACTTGAAAGCTGGAAAAAAACCTTTGAAAGAGACTGAAGATAGACTTTCAAACTTTGAAGATAGGATTGCAGCTAGTAATCTTGAAAGGAAATATCTCTTAAAAATAACAAGGAATCAGGTAATAACAATTCAATGGCTTCAAGATGAGGCAAAGAAGCATAATTTAAGAGTGATAGGTATCAGTGAAGAAGCAGGGGTCAACACAAATGAAAGTAAAAGGCTATTTGCAGAAATAATTGCAGGAAACTTCCCAAACATAAGAAATGGATCTGGCATGCAGATAAATGAAGCATATAGAACTTCAACTAGCCATAATCAAAGTAAACTGCACCCAAACATATACTAATCAAGATATCAGAAATTCAGCACTACAACAGAATGTTAAAAGCTATTAGAGAAAAGAAACAGATCACCTATAAAGGAAAACCAATCAGAATCACAGAAGACTTATCAACACAAACCACCAAGTCAAGAAGAGATTGGAATGACATGTTTCAAACCCTGAAAGAAAACAACTTCCAACCCAGATTGATCTACTCAGCAAAACTTTCTTTCAAAATTGATGGAAAAATGACACTTCCATGATAAAGAACAACTGAAGGAATTCATGACCAGCAAACCAACCCCGCAGAAAGTGCTAAAGGATGTCCTAGAGAGAAATAAAGATGGCCATGGTTCCAGGAACAGCAGCAGAGGAGGATCGCCAAACAAGACAGGCAATTGAATGAAGGGGAAAAGTGGAGGCCAACAACAGGAGGATAGCAGGGCAGAGACAAACCAATGTATGCTGGTTTTAACCATTAATGTAGATGGCCTCAGGTCAGCAATGAAAAGAAACACAAGTAGAATGGATGAAGAAGCAAGATCCATCAATATACTGTATACAAAAAACACATTTATCTGGAACAAAATTCATAGACTGAAAATCAAAGGAGAGAAAACAATTGTTCCATGTGACAGGAGACCAAAAAAAGCAAGAGCAATTTGCCCATCAACCACAGAAGGGATGAGAAAGATAACGGTGTTTTCATGCAGTGGAAATCTACCCAGCTATAAAGTAGAATAATCTCTAGGCTCTTCTAGGTACATGGTTGTAACTGGAGATCATGTTCATGGGAAAAATAGTTTGAACTCATATGTGTGAACTCTAGCATAAGAAACAGAAGGAGGGCACATCCAGTAACCTCCAAGTGGCTAGCAGGGGCCTGAATTCAGTTGCGAGAGCTGATGGTGCAAGTGAAGCTCAGAACACAAGGAAGCCTTGGAACGTCACTCCCAGGTGGTAAGAACATGCCCAGCATCCCAGATCACCAGACCACATACAGGAGGTCCCTGCGGGCCTAATTGGGCCACCCCCAGCGACCTCCAAGTGGCTAGCAGTTGCCTGCAGTCTGTGCCAGGAGCCAAAAGTGGGCCAGGTGATTCCCAGCACATGAGGGAAGCTTTGGAACATCGCTCCAAACCCAGAAAAATAGGAAAATGACAAAATGAAAGAGCAAACTGCAATCTCAAACTTCCAGCCCAACCCAAGCAAGCTTAGGAGACATGGACACAGAAGAAAATGTAAACCATACAACTGAAATTCCTGAAATGATAACAACTGAAGTAAAAAAACAACTTTGGGAATCTATAAAAGAACTCAGATCAGGAATAATCTCCCAGGTAAAAGAAGCAATGATAAATGTAATGAAAGAAATGCTGAACACATTTAAAGAAGACCTAACTAAAAAATTAGAGGAACAATGCAAAAAGATGGAAACTCTAAATGAACAATATAAGAAACAAACAGAATGCATAAAGCAGATTTGAAGCGATACACAGGAAATCAAAAATTCCATCAAAAGTTGGCAAAAACACCTCAATGAATGTGAAGATAGAATTTCAGACCTCAAAAACAAGATTTCAGCTAGTGAACAGGAAAGGAAAGATCTTTTAAAAACAATAAGGAATCAGGGAATAACAATTCAACAGCTGAAAGATGATGCAAAGAAAAACAACATAAGATTGGTAAGTATAAACAAAAAAGATGACAACACAAATGATATTAAGAGGCTATTTACAGAAGTAACAACTGAAAATTTCCCAAACACAAGAATGGAAACTGACATAAAGATCAGTGAAGCATATAGAACTCCAAATAACAATAACCAAAATAAAACTACACCCAGACATATAATAATCAACATCCCAGAAATCCAACCTAAGAACAGAATATTAAAAGCTACTAGAGAGAAGAGACAGATCACTTATAAAGGAAAGCCTATCAGAATCACAGAAGACTTCTCAACACAAAAAATGAAGTCAAGAAGAGCATGGAGTGAAGTATTTCAGATCCTAAAGGAAAACTATTTCTAACCCAGACTGATGTACCCTGCAAAGCTGTCCTTCAAAATGGATGGAGAAATAAGTTGCTTTCATGACAAAGAACAGCTGAAGAACTTCATGATCACCAAACCAACCTTGCAAAGAATACTAAAAGACATTCTAGATACACATAGGAAAAAACCACTAAGCAAGGAAAGGTAAAGAATCAACAGCAGAAAGATAATGTCAAAAATAAACCAATATGTGTGTTATAACCATTAATGTAAATGGCCTCAATTCACCAATTAAAAGAAACAAACTGGCAGAATGGATCAAGAAACAACATCCAATCATATGTTGTATTACAGGAAACCCATCTAATCCAAAAGGAAACTGATAGGCTGCAAGTCAAAGGTTAGAAAACAATACTCCATGCAATGGGATCCCCCAAAAAGCAGGGGTAGCTATTCTGTTTGCAGACAATGTGAACTTCAAACCAAGAATGATCCAAAGAGATAAATAAGGTCACTACATACTAGTTATGGGAAAACTTCAAGAGGAAGGGATAATAATCTTAAATATATATGCACCAAATTTGGGAGCACACAGCCATACAAAACAAATATTAACAGAAATGAAAAAGCAAATGAGCAATAACACAATTATAACAGGCCTTAATACACCATTGACACAAGGGGACAGATCAACTAGACAGAAAATCAGCAAAGAAATAACAGAACTGAATCACACCTGTGAATAAATGGACTTAGAAGACATATACAGAGTGCTCCACCCAACAGCATCAGAATATACATTCTTCTCAGCAGCACATGGAATGCTCTCCAAAATAGACCATATACTAGCCCACAGAATATGCTTAAATAAATGCAAAAGAATTGAAATTATTCTATCAGATCATAGTGCCATGAAACTAGAAATTAATGACAAAAGAAACTTCAAAACCCCCACAAATACATGGAAATTGAATAATACACTCTTGAGCAATCAGTGAGTCACAGAGGAAATGAAAGAAGAAATTAAACAATATCTGCAAGCAAATGAAAATACAAGTACATCTTACTGGAACCTGTGGGACACAATGAAAGCAGTCCTCAGAGGAAAATTTACTGCAGTGAATTCCCACATTAGGAAAACCAAATGAACACAAATAAACCACCTGATGCTACACCTCAAATGGCTAGAAAAAAGAAGAGCAAGTCAATCCCAAAGCCAAAAGAAAGGATGAAATTATAAAGGTCAGAGCAGAAATCAATGCAATAGAGACTAAGAAAACAATACAAAGAATCAATGAATCAAAGAGTTGGTTCTTTGAAAGAATAAACAAAACTGATAAGCCCCAGCCAACCTTATTAAAAAAGGAAAGAAAAAACTCAAATGCATGCAATAAGGAATGATAAGGATGAAATTACTACAGACCCTGTGGAAATATAGATCATTAATACCTATTTCAAAAAGATCATCAATATCTATTTCAAAAACCTCTACTTTCATAGGCTTGATAACAGAAAAATGGACAGATTCCTAGAAACATGAATTACCAAAGCTGGGTCAAGAAGATGAAAAACTGCTGAATAACCCAATTTCAATTAATGAAATTGAAAATGTAATTAAATCCTTACCAACAAAGAAAAGCCCAGGTGCAGATGGATTCACTGTGGAATTCTACAAGAAATACAAAGAAGACTTAATGCTGACACTCCTCAAACTCTTCAATGAAATTGAAAGGGAAGCAATTCTCCCTAACTCATTCCTGGAAGCAAATATTACTCTAGTACCAAAACCTGAGAAACTTAACCAAAAAAGAGAACTATAGGTCAATCTCCTTAATGAACATAGATGCAAACATTCTCAACAAAATACTGGCAAACAGAATGCAGCAAATCAAGAAGATTATACACCACAACCAAGTGGGATTCATCCCAGGAATGCAGGGATGGTTCAACAAATAAAAATCAATAAATGAAATCCACCATATCAATAGAGCCAAAAATAAAAACCACATAAGCAAATCAATAAATGTAATCCATCATATCAATAGAGCCAAAAGTAAGAACCACATGATCATTTCTACAGATGCAGAAAAAGCTTTTGATAAGGTCCAACACTGATTCATGTTAAGAACCTTACAGAGAATTGGAATAGATGATCTTTACCTCAATATGATAAAGACCATCTATGACAAACCAACAGCCAGCATCATATTAAATGGCCAAAAACTGAAAGCCTTTATTGTAAAATCAGAAACAAGACAAGGATGTCCCTTATCACCACTCCTATTCAATAAATAGTGCTGAAAATACTAGCCAGAGCAATTAGACAAAGAGAGAAAGAAAAGGAGTAAGGATAGGAAAAGAAGAAGTTAAATTATCATTATTTGCAGATGACATGACACTCTACATAGAAGACCCCCAAAACTCCATTAAAGACTCCTAGGTATAATAAACAAATTCAGTAATTAGCTGGATACAAAGTCAACACTCAAAAATCAATATTATTCCTAAACACTAACAACAAAACCACTGAGAGAGAAATAAGAGAAGCCACAGCCTTGACAATAGCATCCCCCCAAAAATGAAATACTTAGGAATCAATCTAACAAAAGAAGTAAAAGACTTATTCAGGGAGAATTATAATACCCTGAAAAAGAACTTGAATAAGACCACAGAAAATGGAAAGACATTCCTTGTTCATGGATAGGAAGAACAAACATTGTGAAAATGGCCATTCTTCCAAAATTGTTATATAGATTTAATGCAATCCCAATCAAAATACCACTAGTATACCTCACAGATGTAGAGAAATCATTCCTAAAATTCATCTGGAACCAGAAGAGACCTAGAATACAAAGGCAATTCTAAGCAACAAAGGCAAAGCAGGAGGCATCACAATCCCTGACTTGAAGTTATACTACAAAGCTACTGTAATAAAATCAGCATGGTACTGGAATAAAAACAGACCTAAAGATCAATGGAATAGGTTTGAAGATATAACTACAACTACAAACACACTCAGCCACCTTATTTTTGATAAAGGGGCCAAACATGTTCACTGGAAGAAAGATAGTCTCTTCAATAAATGGTGCTGGAAAAATTGGGTCTCCATATGCTGCAAACTAAAACTAGACCCATGTACTAAACTAAACTAAACTAAACTAAACTAAACTAAACTAAAGTCTAAATGGATCAAAGATCTAAATATTAAAACAGAAACACTAAATTTGTTAGAAGCCAAAGTAGGTACAAATCTTGAAGACATAGAGTTAGATAGAGAATTCATGAACATGAATCAAATCACATGTGAAATACTTCCCAGAATCAATAACTGGGATCACATCTTATTAAAGAGTTTTTGCATGTGAAAAGAAATCTCCAGCATAGTGAAAAGAAAACCCACAAATTTGGAAAAAGTCTTAGTGAACTGTCCTTCAGACAAAGGACTTCTGTCTAGAACTTATAAAGAATTAAAAAAAAATCAGACCCCGAAATTCAAAGACCCAATCCAAAAATGGGCATCCGAGATGAACGCACAGTTCTCAGATGAAGAAATACAAATGGCAAATAAATACATGAAAAAATATTCATCATCATTAGTCATTAGGGAAAAGCAAATTAAAACTACACTGAGATTCCATCTCACTCCAGAAAGAATGGCCAGGATAAAGAAAACTACCAAAAACAAATGCTGGAGAGGCTGCAGGGAAAAAAGGAACACTTTTGCACTGTTGGTGGGAATGCAGACTGGTGCAACCACTGTGGAGGTCAGTCTAGAGATTCCCCAAAAAGCTGGGATTGGAAGTCCCATTTGACCCAGCTATTCCACTTCTGGGCATAACCCCAGAAGAAATGAAAACATTATACCACAGTGACATATGTACACCCATCTGTATAGCAGCACAATTTGTAATAGATTTTGGAAACAACCTAAATATCCATCAACTGAGGAATGGATAAAAAAGATGTGGTATTTTTATACAATGGAGTACTACTCAGCTATAAAGAATGATCACATTGAGATATTTATAAGTAAATGGATGCAACTTGAGACCATAAGCGAAATAAATCAAACTCACATGTGTAAATACCATATAGTCTCCCTAGTGTAAGAAATGGTAAGAGTACATAAAATACAAAAAACTCAATAAATATGGTGAAAGAATAAGAATCTGTTTAAAGGGGAAAAAGTAATATCTCAGGGAAAATGAGGAAAAAGGAAAAGGAAGGGAAAAGAAAAAATGTTTAAAATTGTATAAACACACTTAGGATCGTGAAGATGATTATGCTACAAATTCTGTAAGTTCTTGTAACAAAATAGTTAACATTCATAGGATTGGAACAACTGCGCTTATTATTTTACAGTGATCTGAGGAACTCTTGAAGATCATTCTGTAAAATAACAACCCTAGTTATGCTCATACCAGCTTGTTTTGAAGGCCTATATTATCAGTGTCTTGGGCTCTTTGCTATTGTTATTTGTTTGTCTTTTTTGTTTCGTGTTTTTCTAGGAATTTGTTTTGTTTTGCTTTCTCTCTAGTACAGAAAGGATAGGTATACATGTAGAGACTCATACACATGTAGAACTTCTCCTAAACAGTTTATGAGAATCAATTATATAATGAACGATGAAATGAACAGCTACTTTGAAGAAAAAGGGACACTAAGATACCCAGTGCTGATTCCATAGCATCGTGCTATGAAATCCAGAAATACTATTATTCTTGGTTCAGAGTGATTTTAGTCTGTCTTGTATTGTTTAATTTCAACATACATGGAGGTATAGACAGCTATTTTGAAGAGAACGAGAGATATTATGGCAGCCATTGTTGACTTCCTTGTTGTCTGGTTTTGAAGACCTAAAATGCCTTCATTATCCTGTTTTGACCAGTTTAATACTATTTTGTTTTGTATGTGAAAATATGGTCAACAATTTAGAAGAAAACAAGAGACAATATGTTAGAAGAAAACAAGAGACAATATGATAGACAGTGAAGATTTCCTGTTGTCTTACTTTGAAATCTGTGTCTCTTACATCATTTTCTTCTGTTTTTGTTCTGTTTAATTTTACCCTCTTTAAAATAAAATTTAAAAAATGAAACAGAAGGAGTTAATGGGATCCAAAAGCAAAAGAGTTATTGTAAGATAGGGGATGAAACACCTGGGAGGGAAAGGTGGTAACTACTGTTAATTTCTTATTGTCTTCTCTTGAACTCTTGTATTGTTTTCATAATTTTGCTAGGTTTGGCTCTGTTCTGTCTGGTTTTGTTAGATTTTACTTTGATGGTATGGGCAGCTGTTTTGAAATCTTATAATGCTTTCATTCATTTGTTTAATTGATTTTATTATTTTATTTTGTTTGATTTTATTATGTGTGATGGATGCTATTTTGAAGAAAATGAGACATTATGGTAGCTACTGCTGATTTCCTATCATCTTGTCTTGAAGTCCTATCATGCTTTTGTTCTTTTGTTTTGATTGGTTCTATCCTGTTGTGTTTTATTTGATTTTATTATGACTGGTGGTATAGATGAGTTTTTTTTGAAGAAAATGATATATTATAGTAGCCATTGTTCATTTCCTGTTATCTGGTTTTGAAGTCCTGTAATGCTTTCATTCTTTTGATTCATTTTATACTATTTTGTTATGTTTGATATTATTGTATGTGAAGATATGGTCAACTATCTCAAAGAAATATTCTGTTTTGTTTTCTTTTCTTTTGTTTTATTCCCTTTAAGATAAAAAACTAAAAAAGGAATTTATTGGAACTGGGCACAAGAGGAAGTCAATTGGGGGAAAAAGGAGAAAAAGATAGAGGCAACTTTGATCTCACCTTCTATGAAGAGAAGGTGCATTAATTTCCTACTGCCACTGTGGCAGATTATCACAATTTATTGGCTTAGAAAAGCACAAATATACTATTCTATAGTTCTAAAATGACAGAATTCTGAACTAGGTCTCACTTGGTCAAAATCAAGCAACTAGTAGAACTATTTTGATAATCTACATCAGGATGTTCCTGCAAAGCCTTATGTGCTCATATGTGAAGCCTTGGTAGGTGACTGGGTCATGGGTCAAGATGCTCCTAAGTGGATTAGTCCACTGAGGAGGAGGTGGGTCACGGGGGCGTGGCCTGGAAGGGTGCCTCTCCCTCCCTGCCTCCTCACTTCACACCCTCTGCGTCCTGTCTGCCATAGGATGAGCAGTTTTCTTCCCCACACCCCCTTCCATGTCTTCCTGCCTTGCCTCCAGCCGGCTGTAGATGGAAACCTCTACAAAACTGAGCCAAAGTAATGTCTCCTCCTTGGGGCTTTGGGTGCAAGGTACTCTGTCCCAGTGAGGAGAAAGTAGCTAACAGCACTGCAATCTTTTCTGAAGTCTCTGAAGGAGAATCCATATCTGAGTCCTTTCTAACACCTGGACACCAGTCATGCTTCTCAGTCCATTGCTCTCTTCCTTCATTTTCAAAATTAGCAATAGTAGGTGGCATTTTTCCTCACAGAGCATCATTCTCATCTCTTCTGTTTCTGTCTTTCACATTTAAGATCTTTGTGATTACATTGGGTCCAACTGGATGAGATGCTTCCTTATTTAAGATCATATAATTAATATCCTGAATTGTACCTACAACCACACGTGCCCTTTGCCATGTGATGTAACATAGTTACAGATACTGAGGGTCCATTATTCTGTCTATAACTGAAAGAGAGTTGTGAGTGGGAAAGGCAAGGCCCAGGTATGACCATGGGAATTGGTGGTCCAACTAGGATAGAGGACAAAATCATTTGAAGAGTGGAGGTCCACAAGGTGAGAGCACAGGAGCCCAAGCAGCATTGAAAGAATAGTGAAATCCTTGTAAATTATATTAGCAATAGCACTGGAGAAAGTTTTAATTGGAAAACAAAAGTGATCAGGGATTGGAGAGTACTGCCCAGGTGAGAAAGCCATTTTCTCTTATTAGCTGAGAGTTGGTATTGGAAATAAATACAGCTAAAGTTGGAGCCAAGGGAGATGCTTTCTAAGTCCTACTTCTTTAGAAGAAGATTCAGTAAAGGTAATTAAGACATGAGGGAATTCTGAAGTGCAAAATTCCCTTATGGTATGTCTCAAGGTGAGCTATCACATCCATAAATTATTGCCTTAAACTTTTCAAAACTTTTAAACATCTGTGTTTAAACAACTATGCCTATGTTCATAACAACTGTGAAACAGAAATATTATTTTTTGTTTTCTACAATTTAGAAAAAAAAGAGGTTAATGGTAGAAATGAGTATAAATACCTATACCATGCCCACTTAATTACTCAGCTGAATTATTAAACACACTGTGGGAAATATAATAACTTATACCTTATAGTTACTTTTCTCCAGGGGACTAAATTCCTGGGGAAAAACCCTTAGAATCTGATGAGCAATAAAGACGTTTGCCCTTAAAAAGGCACAGCACCTGCCTGGCAAGTGGGAGGTCGTGAGTTTGATTCCTGGTACCATAAAGAAAAAGGAGGAGGAGGAGGAGGAGGAGGAGAAAAGGCACATAGACATAGACATGAAAGTTTTAGATATAATCTTATTACATCCTCAGTTTCCCAAAAGTCTAAAGATCTAAATGGTAAAATAAAACAGACAGTAGAAATTTACCAATAATATAAGTAGCATGAGAAATATAATTAGGTGCTAAATGACTGGTGCAGAAAACTGTGTCCATAAAAGCGATACATCACTAAACTGGGGAATAGTTGTGGAAAAATTGCACAAAATTTTGAAGAATTGAGATGATTACATGAAAAAGAAAAGAAATGGCATTTTGGGTGGAAAGCAGAGAGGAGTTGAAAATTACCTGGAAGAACTTGAGAGGCCGTGATTATAGTACCAGTCTATCTGTGGACAAAATGACTTCCAAGGTATTTTTATTTTTTGTAAAAATTACAGCTGTTGGTAAAATGTGTCCCCAGCATGAGCAGTGCATAAAATTATTATGAGTGATTCAGAAGGGATTTCTAAATGTGTGCTAAACACTTTCAGAAGTTCTATCTTTAACAGAAAACATCAAAGCAGAAAAAGGTAACTTTTTCATCTACTGAGTGAGCTTTTCAAAGACCATGTAACAGTTACTTGAATTTTATGTATTTCCCTGTGATTTTTCTGGTTTTTTCCTGTTCTTGCCTATTTAGAAAAACTGATTTCTGAAAAAGAAAAGACCTTTCCTTAAATTGGGGTAAATCATGCTTCCATTGTTTTAAGATCCCAAATTCATCTTCTGATCTCCGCTCACTCCTGGCTTCTTTTCCTCTTTACAAAATATAAGCTGTTGCGTTGGAAGAGGCTGGTAAAAACGTTAATATAGTGTGGTACTTCAACAGCATTTAGACAGAGGCAAATATTCTAAGAACACAATATTAAATAAAAACCAGATGAATGATGAGAAATAATTCTATCTATAGCCCTAAGTTGCCACATTGAAATTCAAATCTGAGACATTACAGGGAAAAATCCTGTGTGTGACTCATCAAATGACTGAATTACACCACAGTGAGATCCAGGTTGGGAACGCGGAGACTGGAGAAATCCCCCCAAGCAGATTCTTCTGACCTAATTCCTCTTGGCAATACATCCAGAGAGTGTCACAGTGAGTGTCACAGACTCACCAAATCACAGACTCACGGGGCCCTGAATGCCCTCAAGTCTGATTCCCTAATGGATGCTGGAACTTCCTCTCCAGTTCTCATTGTTTAATGTATTAAACCTCATAAAATTATAATTAATAATTCATCAATAGAAATGTTCTAAAGAACACGCCTTGATGATAAAATTAGTCTTATGCTCCGAGGGCTGCAGGGGAGAGCTTTCCAAGGCACGAAGAAACTTCAGGTATAAAGCAAGTCAGAGGGTCCTGATTGCCTACATCATTTCATTCATCCATTTACTTAACAGCTATCACAGGGGCCTCCTGCCAGCCAGCTGCGGGGACTGCCCAAGGCCACACTGTCTCCCGCCAGGCAGCCGCCTCCACAGAGGCCTAAAGCGGTAGATGAAACATTCCAAAAGCAAGATGCAGGACTTGCAAAAAGTGCTTTGGAGACTACTGTTACACTGTGAGAGAGGCTAGGAAGGGAATTGGGTTTAGAGTAGAGGATTTTTTGGAGGGAAAGCTGTGCTGTGGGTCTTACCTGAACGAATGGAGCTACTTGCCCTACTTAAGTATAGTGCTTCAAGGAAATGTTTAGAGGATCTAACTGTGCTTAAATCCCCAGGGGGAGCTCTGAAGAAGAACACAGCTGTGCCAGGGTCATAGGGCAACTCCAGCTGGGTCAAACAGAGACTGAGGTAGCCCCAGCGGGAAGTGACTTTGATTCCCAGCGGCTGAGGAAACAGCCAAAACCAACCAACCGGAGGAGAGGCACTCAATGCCTCAAGGAGCACCGAGCACAGAGGAGACAGCCCAGGTGGCAGCCCAGGGGAGCAGGAGGACTGGTAAAGGCGCTGCTCGGAGAGCAGTCAGGATGGTGGCCTGCGTGACAGGCCACGCGGGGCTCCCTGCCTCTCCTCCTCCTTCTCCTCCTCCTCCTCCTTTCCCTCCTTCTCTGCTTTCCTCCTCATCCTGTATCGCCTTCTCCTCTCTTTTCCTCCTCTTCCTCATTTTCTTTTTCTTCTTTATTCTCCTCATCTCTGCCCTCTCCTCTTCCTCCGTCACCTCCTACTTTTCCCCTCCTTTTCCTCCCCTCCTTTTCCTCCCCCTCCTTCTTCCTCTTCTTCCTCTTTCCCTAGATTTCCTCTTTACCTTCTCCTCCCTTCTTCTTTTTTCCCTTCTCCTTTTTCTCTTTTTTTCCTCTTCTTCCTCCTCTTCCACCTCCTCACTCTTTTCCTTCCACCTTCTCCCTCTCTTTTCCTCCTTTTCTTCCTCCTCCTTCTCTTCCTGCTCTTCTACTTTTCTACCTCTTCCTCACTCTCCTTTTCCTCCTTCTCCTCTTCTTCCTTTAGTTCCTCCTCTGCTTCCTCTTTCTTCTTTCCTTCATTCTTCTCTGTCTCTTCCTCCTCCTTTTCCTCCTTCTCTTTCTCTACTCTCCATTTTTTCTTCTCTTTTTCTTTCTCCTCTCTCTCTACTTCTTCCTCCTGTTCTTTCTCCTCCACCACCATTTCTCCTTCCTTCTGTCTTTCCTTCTCTTTTTTCTCCATCTCCTTTTCTCTTACTCCAACAATGGAAGAGTCTGAAACCACTGGAAATAGGCACCTCGTTGCTACAGTCATTAACTCAAGGTCAGGGTTAGAGAAAGAAGGAAGGGTCAGGAGTTTTACCTTTAAACAAGCATGAAACTCTTGATGAGTATACTGGATTCATCACTGCCATGGCAAGCAGAAACCCTGAAACAACACTCAGGCTTTGGAGGCAGATTTGTTTTATGTTGATGGACACTGATTGGGATCATTCCAAATATCAGGCTCTCATCTCTGGTGGTCTAGGGCTTATATGGGATAAGAAAGCAGGAAGTACAGAGGCAGAATAGCTTGTAAAATAGGGATTGGCTCTTACAATAAGCATCATAGTGATCAGCTATGCATCGCAGTGACCAGCCCTAAGAAACTAACAGGAACTGTAACCGGAGCTGTTACCTGAGCAACTAACAAACTGAGGTGGCTTGGGATGGGAATCTTCTGTTACATTTCCCTCCTCTTTTACTTACTCTGGCAAATTTTTGCTGAGCATATTGCATATGATCTTCTGAGACAAGGTCCAACTGAAGCAATAATAACATCAGGACTGTCAGTGGTCCTAGGATGGGCCCTAGCTGAATTCCCTAAGATCACCTTATCACATAAGTTGCTCATAGGAAGAGGCATAATTTAGGCCTGTTTCTGTAACACTACACTGGCAAGGAAGTGAAGGAGTTAATGTGATCTAGGAGGCCATCCAATGTGTCTTAGATGCTTAGATGCTCATCAGACCTTGGCCAAGTGTTTGGTAGATTGTCCTATTTTCTTGGGGCAACATTCATAGAATTTAAGGCAAAAACCACAGCTAGCAGGGTGTGGGGCAGCAAGAACTGGGGTGAGCAGGCTGAACAGACACAAAATCAGTGGGACTAGGTGTGGAACAATCTTGTGAACAGTGTCCTCAGGTCTCAGCTATGCATGGATTGGTCAGTGTCTGGAGTGACCAGAATAGGGCTTTGAGTGCATCATCCCTTTAGAGGGACCCCTGGCGGAGGTCTCCAGGTAAATTCTCCAGCAGATGTAAGGCTCGCTTTGTGAAACCTGTGGAGGTAATTGACAAGCACCTGGGTTATATGTATAATGCAGGAGTGTCTTTAAGGATAGCTAGTTTTTTAGCTAAATGTTTGTGGAGCTAATTACAAGTTGTTTCGGTAGGGTTATTTTTAAGCTCTTTTTGAACTTTGTGGTCTATATGCTGTATGTAATTTTTATTTAATCTTTTAATAGTTCTGCCACTTTTGAGTTCTCTCTGCTACAAGTGCAGGCCCATTGCTGCTGCTAGTGGTCAAGGGTACACCATATATAGTGATGACTTCTCACAGCAGGACTCTATAAACTTCTGCCTCTTGGCCAGCCTGAGTAGATGCACTAAGTTATGCCAGGTGGCATCAGGGCCTGTGGCACAGATGTTGAAGCCTGAGCTGGTTGTAGGTGTTCAGGTGCCAGTGCAGTGGCTTGAGCTTACAGTTCAAATGGTGAGGGCAAGTCTGACTCTGATTTTCTGAGAGTACCAGGTAGTTTTTCTGGCTAGGATCCCTGGAGGGGGCTTAGGCCTTTGGATTGAATTATTTTGCCTTAGTGGTAGCAGGAGAGCTTTGACAAAAATAGCTTTGTCTAGGGTGATCACAGCATTTCTAGCCTGTCAGAGTTCATGCCCAAATTCCATCTGTAAACAGAGTATACTCAGTGTCTGTCAGGGGATTTACTCCATAGTGGTTCAAGAGGTCAATACAGCATATGGCATCTAGACAGTTAGGTCTCAACCTAAGGTGAGCGTCTCCGCTTTCTTGGTCAGAAGGATAGGGGCTATTAGAGCACAAAGGTAAAGGAGGAGGCAGCCCTTAGCAACTGGATCTAAGCATTTGTACAGGTAGGCAACTGGGTACTCCCAGGGGCTGACAGTCTGAGTAAGCATCATTGTGTACTCAAGGATCCAGATTTTCTAGAAGCCAGCAGCTCCAAGAGATTAATATATTTTCTTTCTTGTAATCAGTTTCTGCCAGACAATGCAGCAGAGCTTTTGTGTCTTTTTAGCAGGCAGTTTAGATGTCATTAATCAGCTGAGAAGCTAGTGAAACAAGTTTTTCAACCTCTGGGAGGTTGAGTCCAGATCAGCTGACTTTTGAATCCAGAATTGGGGTCTTTCCATTTAACAGCAAAGAAGGGATGGCTGACAAGAGCCAGCCATAGGCAGAAGAAGGTATTCTTTAGGTTCAGGCAGGTGGACCAGTAGGCTGTGAGTGGCAGAAGACTGTGGCAATGTATATGGAGGGCAATATGGTAGCATTGGCTGTTCAGAGATCCAGAACTGGTTTTATAGACAGGAGAGGTATATTTTAGCAATTTGACAATCTATAAACATTTTACAGTTTTGAAGCTTCATTTTTTTTTCTTTCTTGGGGGACCATGATGAAGCTGGAAGGGACAGAGAAATAGGCTGTCTCAGAGCCAAATCTGTTGCTAGGGCCTCTCCCAAAATAGTGGGAAAATTTCCAAACCCTTGTGGCAACTGAGTAAAAGTCCAAAAAGATGTATGAGTTGGGAAGCAAGGCGATGGTTTTTTGTTGATGGCACAGAGATCTTCCCCGAGGTGATTAACAATCTATCAGGCTGATGCCAGACTGCATGCCTATTTGTGCTACCGTGACATCTGACAGCCATAGGGGGATCACCGTGAGGCTGATGGTTGATAGCCAGGTCTGGAGGTGACTCTTCAATCCATACTTCTAGGAGGAGAGCTTTCAGAATTTCAAGGTTGTGGTTATCTTCTCTGGTTGATGCGGGAGTTATCTTCCTCTTGGGGAATGGTCCAAGTTGAAAGTGCAGGATTAAGTGAGAGGGAGGCTGATGGCTGGGTGCAAAGGAGATGGTCACTTCTAACTTGAAGAGATCTCTTCCCAGAAGCAGTGTGGAGATAGGCTTATACAGGAATTCATGTTTAGTGAGATGTGCTCAAAAGCTGCACATTTATGCCTGGCATGAGGTGTGAGAAGCAAGAGTCCAAGTTTCCCGAGTGGTGGTAACTTTTTGACAGAGAGAGCTTTTGAAGGCAGAGAGTTCTGTTCCATTGTCTACTGGGAAAGCTGCAGGTTTGCCCCCAACTTTTGCAATGACACTGGGCTCTCAGGGGGCCAATTAGAGTTCAGTCTGTCTTATTCTTCTAGGTCTGACAGGGCAAGGAGAGATTCAGGTTAAGATGGGTGTTGTAGTGAGGGGTTGTGTGGAGAACAATTAGAATCAGGACATGGAGTTTTTAATATTATTTTTATGATGGTCACCCAGAGTTAACACAAGAAAATGCAGGCCGGAAGTGGTGTCTCACGCCTGTAATGCCAGCACTCGGGAGGCTGAGGCAGGAGGATCATTGCGAGTTCAAGACCAGCCTGGGCTACAAA